>JAMQGT020006571.1:0-15517 GCA_024447675.2 Pterophyllum scalare
GAAGGCATTTGGCTCGTCCATGCGGGCAGCTGCAAATTTCAGATGAGCTTGAAGGTGTCGATTTTGGAACAGGTGCTTCTTTCTTGGTCCACACCCTCTTGGTCCATGGTGATGTAAAACTTACCTCAGTGTGGACAGATGTTTCAGCAGTTTCCAGCTCATGGCAGGCTTAGGCCTTGGTGGTTCCTGGGTTTTTTCTGAATATCCTATTCAAATTTCCTCTCCTCTGAGGATGTGTTCAAATTGCATTATGTATAGCAAATTTTAATACAATTATTAATAAAACAATACAATTATTGATATATATATTTTTTTTTTAATTTGAATGTAAGTATGTGATTTGAGATACCATGTGTGGGATGGCCCAGGTCCCAGAATGCTACTGCTTGGAAGGAAGATGCTGATGAGCAGTAGTGCTCAACTCAACCTGGCAAATCACTCCCAGTTCTCCTCCTGGAGCCATGAGAGCTGAGACCCTGTCTGTTTTTCTTTTTCTTTTTTTTACTCACCTGTTCAACAGTGGAGTTTTTGTCAGTACTCCTTCAACATTGAAGTAAAGGCCAGAATAAATAACTAAAATAATATACTGTATTTAAAAAATGGTCAAAGTCACCAGGATGCCACTGATTTGTTTTTGAAACCTCATTGTTAACATTTTGGCTGCTGAGCCTGGTTCTGCTGGAGGTGTCTTCCCGTTAAAAGGGAGTTTTTGCTTCCCACCATCGCCAAATGCTTGCTCAGAGGTTTTTTTTTTTTTTTTTTTTGACTGTTGTGTTTTTTCTGTAATTATTGTAGGGTCTTTACCTTACACTATAAAGCACATTGAGTCGACTGTTGTGATTTGGCACTATATAAATAAAATTGAACTGAATTCTCAAGTGGCCATTTGAAGAACTACAAATTTTAGACCTAATTTTTCTGACATGGAGGTTGCCACTTGGCTGGAGTACCTTTGTCAAGTCTTGGCTAAGTCATTGTGGTGGCTTTGTTCACTGTAATTATACAGACTTCTCAAATTTTATGTGGTATTGATACATAAAGCATCTTGCTGGTATGGATACATTCCTACTGTGGACCCCAGCATGTTAGGGGTCCAGTGAGTTTTGTTAGACAACCTTGCTATTTACTGTTCATGTGAATACAAAACCGGAGGACTAAAAGACATACTTATATGCCTGCAAAATGTTTGTGTTTGTCACTGTGATTGCAGAAATCCTTTATTTTAAAGGAAGAAAATGCATCTGATACAAGCAGTCAAAGGACACAGGTCAAATATACAACATCTACAGTACACCTTGTCTTGGTAATGTTAAAGTTGCTGTGGGTAAGTAAAAGACAAAATTAAACTTTCCAACATTAGAGCCTATTAAACAAGTCTCAGTAGTATGGCACCATTTTCAGTCTGTCACAGAGTATAGTGCTTTGTGATGAAAATATTATTTACAAAAAATAAAACCGAGAAAAAAAAAACAAATGGGTTGCTGAAAGTTAAAAAAAATAGTGCTGGAAACAAGTGACTTGACATGAAACTCTGTACATACCTGTATTTGTCAACATTTGTTTGAATTTAAATACACATCTTTTTTCACACTGTTATTAAGTCACATCAATCATATTAAATATTGCAAACATTTTTGCTGTAGAAAAAAAGAAAGGTAAAGAAACAAAAGTCTTTTCAGATGACATGTAATGTCCACGTGTTTACATCTCAACATAAAACATGTAACAATAATAGTAACTATCAATAATGACATTATTTGAATTAAACAATGGAAATCTCTTTTCAGCATCTTTTCTTGATGAAGTAATTCTACTCATTTTCCAGTCATTTTACTATGTACAAGAAACATTCAAAAGTGTGTCCTAGTAAAGATCTCTTTTTAAATACTCATTTGGTTTTTCATGGTTTACCTTTCGGTAATTGATCTTAGATCCCGTGTAGACCTGAAATTACTGACCTCATGTGGAATCATTTTTTACCATTTAAATGGAAAAGTTGAACACTTTGGGGAAATACTAATGAGTGACAAATTAAAGGACAATCATATCTACAGTGTCTTAGTAAGGTTTTGGGTTACCTTGTGCTGCCAGATCAGCTTCCGGAATCAATTCTAAAAATCTCTGGAACTCTAGTTGATGGATGAAACACCATTTTTCCTCATTTGGGAGATTTTGGACTTACAGAGTGTCATATAGAGTGTGTGCCACCACTATCATTAAAATAGGCTTTAAGTCATTCAATGAATTGAGGCATCCAGAAAGTGATCAAGAAGAGATCACTTCCAGTAACATAGAAAAGTTTCTTCATAAGATAAAGGTGATCACTGTATTGATTTGGTGGACTCTGGCTTGATGGGCTGATAGGCCCAGTTTCCTGTACAGGGATTATGTCTAATCCTGGACTAAATATTTTTTCCTATTGTGGTCTTCATTGACTTTTTCCTTTTAGTCTAGGACCATGCTTAATCCATGAACGGGAAAGCGGCCAATAGTGACTTAGTAGGCCAGTCTGTCATATTTCTCTTCTGTTTTTTTCCCCCACTATAGGAACACTTATGTTTTTGTTTCACACAGGTTTTCACATAAACACACAAATACACCTTTACTGATGAACAGCATTTGCCCACCCAGTAAAAACAAATGAACATCTATAACCATAATAGTTCTGCCAATAGCTTAGCTGTATTCTTATACTTATTTCTTATGTCTTATTTGATTTTTTTTTTGTTTTCTCCTGGGTCACCGAGTCCTTGCCACTTAACTATAATATATGTAAGTACCCAACAAACATGGTTGGAACACTGATGTTATCTCCACAGTCAAAACTCTTTGTAATATGTCAAGAAAACACAAACAAATTATGACAACAAAAACACTGTAGATTATGATGATTTTGTTTTATAAGTGGTCCAGTCGACCATCTCTTACAGAAATATTGTTCACATTCTTGCATTAAATATAGCAATTTCATGTTTCTTTGTTTCATTTAATACCTGGACATTTAATTTGACAACTTAATTATTTCTGAAATGGTTTGAATATAACTGTAACCACCACGCCATACAACATACACTCCCTGTACATGGATTACTATTATTTTTTAAATATAAATGACACATTTAATCCATTTATGTTTATCTATGTGTAAAATCTGTCTGATTTAATGCACGGTGAACCTATTTGTCCTGACTATCCACTGCCTTTCTTTACTCCGATGTCAGCATTATATACCTGTGGCACCCAAGATGTGCCCAGGAGGCATCCTAGTCAGATGCCCGAACCACCTCAACTGGCTCCTTTCAATGTGGAGGAGTAAAGGCTCTACTTTGAGCCCCTCCCAAATTACTCCATTCCTCACCCTATCTCTAAGGGAAAAGACAGCCATCCTTCAGAGGACGCTCAGTTCCACCGCTTGTATCACAATCTCGTTCTGTCACTACCCAGAGCTTGTGACCATAGGTGAGGGAAGGGACGTAGACTGACCAGTAAATTGAGCAACGTCCACATCACTGTCTACATCACAATCCATCTGTCAATCTCCCACTCCCATCTCCCATCACTCGTAAGCAAGACCCCGAGATACTTAAACTCCTCCAACTGGGGTAGCAACGTGTCCCTGAGCCAAAGTGGGCACTCCACCCTTTTCCAGCTGAGGACCATGACCTCAGACCTAGAGGTAGTAATTCTCATACCAGCCACTACTTGACTGCAAACCATTTGTGTGAGCTAGAGGCCACCACCTGATGAAGGCAAAAGGACCACATCATCTGCAAAAATTCTGAGGCCACCAAAGTGAAACCCTTCCACCAATTGGCTACATCTAGAAATTCTGTCCAATAAAACTATGAACAGAATCTGTGACAAAGGGCAGTCCTGGTGTAGTCCAACACCCACAGTAAATGAGTCTGACTTACTGCCAGCTATACGGACCAAGCTCTTACTGCTGTTGTACAGGGACTGAATGGCACGCAACGAGGGGCTAGACACCCCATAGTGCTGCAGCACTTCCCACAGGTTACTCCGAGGGATGAGGGCAAATGCCTTCTTCAAGTTCACAAAACACATTTAGACTGGATGGGCAAACTCCCATGCACACTTGAAAATCCCAGAGAGGATAAAGAACTGGTCCAGCACTCTGCAAACAGGACGAAAATCACATTGCTCCTCTTGAATCAGAGGTTTGACTAACAGACGGACCCTCATTTTCAGCACCCTGACATAGACCTTCCTGAGGAGGCTGAGGAGTGTGATCTCCCGATAGTTGGAGCTCACCCTCTGGTTCTTGAAGGTGGGGACCACCACCGTGGTCTGCCAATGCAGTGGCACCGCCCCAGATCTCCACATGACATTGCAGAGGCATGTCAATCAAGACAGCCCTACAACAGCCTTCAGGAACTCAAGGTGAATCTCATCCACACAGGGGCCCTGCCACCAAGGAGGTGGTCACTGAAGTGTTTAACCATCTCAGTGACCTCACCCTTAGTAATGGGTGAGTCGTCCCCCTCGTCCCCAGACTCTGCTTCCACTACAGAAGGCATGCCAGTGGGATTAAAGAGGTCCTTGAATTATTCCTTTCACTGTCTGACTGAAGTCAGCAGGGCCCCATCCACACTATACACCATGTGAGTAGGACACTGCTTTCCTCTCCTGCGTCACCTGATGGTTTGCAAAATTGTTTCAAAGCCATCTGAAAATCTTTTTCCATGGCCTCACTGAACTCCTCCCACACCTGAGTTTTTGCTTCAGCCACCACCACAGGCTAGCAAAATTTGATAGGACTCCTTCTTAAGCTTTTAAACCTGCTTCTTCAGCTTATAAACCCGCTTCACCTCTGGTGCCCACAATCTGGTTCAGGCATTACCACCACGACAGGTACCAACCACCTTGCAGCTGCAGCTCTGTGCAGTAGCCTCAACAATGGAGGTGAGGAACATGGTACATCCAGACTCAATATCCTCAGCCTCCCTCGGAATACTGATGAAGTTCTGCCGGAGCTGGGAGTTGAAGATCTTACAGACTGGGGCCTCCGCCAGGTGTTCCCAGAGCACCCTCACTATATGTTTAAGTGTGCCAAATCTGTCCAGCATCCCCCATCACCACCACCTGATCCAAATGACCACCAGGTGGTGATCAGTTGACAGCTCAGCTCCTCTCTTCACTCGAGTGTCCAGAACATATGGTTGCAGATCTGATGATATGATTACAAAATCGATCATCGACCTGTGACCTAGGGTCTCCTGGTGCCACGAACATCCTTATGTTCAAACATGGTGTTCATTATGAACAAACTGTGGTCTGCACAGAAGTCCAATAACAGAACACCATTCAGGTTCAGATTAGGCAAGCTGTTCCTCCCAATCATGCCTCTCCAAGTTGCATCGTTGTTGCCCACGTGAGTGCTGAAGTCTCCCAGTAGGGTGACAGAGTCACTGGATGGAGCACCCTCAAGCAACCCGCCCAGCAACTCCAAAAATTTGAGTTGAGTTGTCATTTGGCACATAAGCGCAGACAGCAGTTAGGACCCACTTCCTGGCCTGAAGGCGCCACCCCTCACTGAGTGCAACAACAGACTGGAACAGAGTCTGGCCCCTCTCGAGGAGACCACATTGCGTTGGGAGACTCTACTTAAGGGCAAAAGTCAAACCGTTCTTGAAAAAAAGAAAGCCCCCCCAAACACCCCACCTCCAATAACATAAGAGAACCACAAGATCCACACATCACAGATGTTCAATTTTCCCTTTAACTTGTCACCCATGTTTCATGACTGTATTTCACATTTTCACTTGGTTTGTCAACAAACAAGGTGATTTCCCAAGATGTCTGGTTTTACAATGAATTCGGTTTTAATTCACTGTAGAGCCACTGTAGAGCCTGAATGATGTCACTGATTCCTTGGGGCAAATCAGAGTGGGGAGGATGGTGCAGGGGTAGGGGGTAAGTGCAACCACTGCCTAGGTAGAGGATGACAAAGCATCAGCATTTGTTTTTTCCTTAAAATAAAGTGGCTTAAATATTAACTTCCAAATAGGAACTTCCTATAGGACATGAATGAAAACAGAGAAATACACAATGAAGTGGTTTCTTCTAGTAAGGTCAGTTAAACTTGACAATAACCAAATGTAAAAGAAGGACTCGTTCAGAGGTCCAAGATTCAATATCAACATAATCAGCAACTGAGAAAACAACTTAAGTGGAGAAATATAAAAATAATTACACTAATATGACGTGTTTGTGCTAGTGAGGACATTAACCCATCACCTGAAGTGTACCTCAAAATATAATTGTGTCAGAAACTTAAAAACAAAGAAAGAAAAATGAAAATCATAAATCAAGTTATGCTGTTCCACTAACCTCAATGTGCTTGACTACCAATCTGCATTAATTAATTGGGTATCTGAAATAAAGTGCAGAATATTTCTAGAAATAATTTTCATGTTTTATACTTTTTTCAAATGTATATGGATAAATCTCATTGTTGAAAATCATTCAACAAAGAAATCAATGAACACTCAACAAGTACATTCTATTAGCATGAGCAAAACCGATAACTGTCTGCACCAAAGACCTGTAATCATGCTGGGGATAAGGTCAGTTTGTGTGTTGCATTCAGATACAAAGCAAAGCAAACCTTATTCATATCAGGAAATATCTGATGAAAAAAAAAACACTAGAAAAGAACTGCATTTACCATAGTTTACAATACTTCAAGTTTACTATACTACTATTTCCAGAGCTCCTCCTTCTCTAGCTCTTTGTACATTCATAAAGTTGAGACATACAAATCCTGTCTGATTGTGCATTTTAAAATATAGACATTATCTCAATGTACCCTGTACTTTTCTTTTTATTCAGTTACTGATTGAGTAATCTATAAAATCTCCAAAGCAATAATTCTTCAAATCTTCAAAAGTCTAATTTTGAACAACAAAATAAAGACTATCCAAATTACTTCTATCCATTTAAGATGAAGGAAAGCAGCACACACGACATTTGAGAAGCTTTAATCAGAAAATGTTTGGTATTTTTGGTTGGGAAATAAACAATATTAGAATATCTTTCAGCTTTTTACTGTCAGTCAATGTGATGTTTATCGGCTAATATCTGACTTTTGGTCATGCGATGGTCGAAGCCGGGGGCCTTGACAGATCCAGAACACACTGGAGAGATTATATCTCTTGACTGGCTTGGGAACACTTTGGGCGTCTCTGCTTAGACTGCTACCCATGCAACCCAGACCCAGATAAGGGACAGGAAACAGATGAATGGATGGAGCTGACTTTTTTTTTTAAATGACATACACTATATGGACAAAAGTACTGGGCCACCTGCACATTACACCTACAGGAACCATGCAAACTCATGCCACAGTTTTTGTGCTGATGTTAACGTCAGAGGAGGTTTCGGCCTTCGTATTTATTAAGCCAGCAGAGCATTTACAAACTATGTGTCTCAGCACTGTAACTGTATGTAGTCTGCCAATTCAGTAGCTGAGTCACTATGGTTGCTAAATGATTCTGCTTCATGATAATACCGCTTACAGTTGATTATGGAAGAAATTTCACCAACTGACTTGTTGCAGTGGTGACATCCTATTACAGTGACATGCTCAAATTCAGCGAGCTCTTTAGAATGACCCACTCTTTCATAAATCTTTGTAAAGGTTGACTTCTGGGTGTTTGATTTTATATATCCGTGACAATGGGACCAAAAACATCTGATTTCAAAAATTAGGAGATGTGGCCCAATACTTTTGTCCATATATTGTAAATTCTAAGAATTAAATAATTGTTATGAAACCAATAGGCAAGGAATTACTGAGTGAAATGAAAGTGCAAAACAGAACTCACAAAAGGGACACAAACCACAGACTACTGGATGGCTAACTTGTAAATTGTTCTTGAAAAGAGGATCCTTATCTCAGTACCTGTGTCTAATAGTGCCATGCCAGTGCAACAAAACAAAGCAACACCCTGTGTGTATCCCTATAAAGCCAGCAGTGTCTGACAGAAGAGCAGTATTTGATGTCCTGGGATGAGAACATGTTGGCTTTACGATGTATCTGAATGCAGATTACTAAAACCCATCTCCAAATGATTCATATTTACTTAAAATAAAGTCAACTAAGTGCTCTTAACTGCATTAGTGTAAACAAAGAACTCATATGATAATATGACTTGAAATAGAAGTCAGTGATCCCGTCCTTCTGAAATAACATTGCTAATTCAAAATAAAAGGAAAAAAATTGAAGTAACAAACATGTAGGCCTGTGTTTCTTCAGCTGTGTTTGTTGTGGTATCTAGATGTATAAGGCTGGTCCAGTCATTGCATGTTTCTGGCCTTTCACAGTGTCTTGCTGCACGACTGTCCCTGGTCAGATGGTCAGAGGTAGAAGCCAGTGGTTGGTGGGTCTGGGAGGGTAGCCAAAGTCTCAGGGCTGGGTACCTGGATAGTAGGAGGCACAGATCCATTTCCATTGGGCAGGGCACATCCTACTGGGTAAGTACTGTTCATGATGCAGCCATTTTCCATCTGCAAAGGACAGAGGATATCATTAACATAATAAATAAATAAATAAATAAAAAGAAGGGGCTAAAAGCTGATCCCTGTAATCCCACCCCCACCATGAACCCATCTGTCAACTCACTGTCCTCATAAATGTCCATCACGGCCTACATATAATTCTCTGCCGTTCCTGACTTCCTTATGCAGTACCAGACTTCCCTTCTCGGCACCCTATCATATGTTTTCTCCAGATCCACAATAAAACAGTGCTACTCCTGCTGACCTTTTCTACACTTTTCCATTAACACAAACATCACATCTGCAGTGCTCTTTCTTGGCATGATGCCATACTGTTGCTCACTGATTGTGAGTTTCCACGCGCCATCCCATTCTTCATTCTCATCAGAGTTGACCTCACATCCTCCTTATTAATCTTCTGCACTTCCTGGTTCATCAACTTTCCTCTATTCGTCCTGGTTCTCTTGCCCTCACTTTCTTCATTTATCAGTTCCTTTACCTACTTTCATCTTCTCAGCTCACTCTCTCTTGAAATATGTATTCATCACAACCATTTTCATACTTTTTAGAAAAACCACTACCGTCTGTCATTCCACGTTCCTCTTTCACATCATACCTACCCAACACTTCCTCTTCACCTCATCACCTCTGTTCTCTTCACCTACATGTTCAGTGAAGTCTGCTCCGATCACCACTCTCTCCCCATGGTAACACTCTCTACCACTGCATCCAACTGACATCCAATCTGTGGGACATTTGCACTACATTCAACAACATTCAAAATCACACCTTCACTTTCCAGCTTCAAGCTAATGATCCTGTCTGACACTCTTTTCACCTTCACAACAGTCTTCATATACTCTTCCATCAAGATGACCCTGCCAGGTGAGTTTCAGACACCCTAGTCACAATTTTTATTGGCAAAACTAAGTAACCTTCACAATCACTTCAAAACCTAGATTTTACATGTTACACCAGTCACAAACACTTATCAATGTAAAAAAAATTAAATAAAAATCCCTGCCTGTCAGATTACCCCTGAAACAACTATATCACCAGAAGCAAACATAATTTATTAAGCCTTAATATACGAATACTCTCTTAATTAGAATATATTCTTACCTTTTATTTGTCAAACATCTATTTGAACACATCAACTCTCCTTTTTAGTAATTGGTAACAACACTTCTTAACACTTCTGCTATCAAATTGTGCCCTGTCCTGAAAATCCGTACACTTACAGCAATCTGACAGAAGAATTATTATAATCATTATGAAAATTCATTGACTATAATTTGGGAAAAAGCTTTAAATGTCATTTTGTCAAAGACTGAAACATTGGCGCTGGTATAGCAACATATTATATTGAGTCACTGAGAAACCTTCAAAATAAAAAATGCATGAATTGTATCAAGGTTGCCAAATTCCAAAGTGTCAGAGATTGTCGGTAGATGCAGCTAATCTATCAACGTGAGAAGCTAATACGATATCCCTCCTGAGTAAATACACCTATGGCAAAGCTTAAAAAAAAATACTGTCAGCTGCCAGTGCTACCCCTCAGCCTCCTGGCAGTAGAATCTTTAGGTGGTACCTGGAAGCAAAATTTCTAAAACAAATGATTATCAGGTCTCTTTAGATCTTAATGGGGTGCATACGAAGTAACAACCAGGAATCAGAAATGCTAAAATCATAAACCACTGAGAACTCTGTCACTTTCTGTGAGTGGCCTCCTCCATAAATTGCTACCTTATCATGGTGGAGAGGTTTGTGTGTCTCAGTGATCCCAGGAGCTACGTTGTCCGGGGGCTTGTCCCCCCTGGGTGAGGGGCCAGACAAAGAGCAATTCCAAAGACCTGTATGGAAGAGTCATCAAGGGAACTATTTACCCTGCCTGGAATGGGGTTACTGGGGCCCCACCCTGGAGCCAGGTCTGGGAAGGGAGTTAAAGTGAGAGCATCTGGTGGCAAGGCATTAGCTTGTGGTGCCAGTGGCACAGCCAGAAGAGGAGACATGGCCCCACCCTCCTGTAGGCCCAACACCCACAGGAGGCATTGTAGGGGTCGGGTGCATTGTGTGTCGGGCGGTGGTCGAGGGCGGAGGCCCTGGCGGACCGATCCCTGGCTATTGAGACTTACTATTGGGACATGGAATGTCACCTGTCTGATGGGGAAGGAGACTGAGCTAGTGCATGAGGTTGAGAGATACTGGCTAGATATACTTGGGCTCACCTCAAAGCATGACCTGGGCTCTAGAACCAGTCTCCTGGAGAGGGGCTGGACTCTGTTTCAGTCTGGAGTTGCCCTCAGTGAGAGGCAGTGAGCTGGGGTGGGTATTCTTACATCCCTTTGGCTTGGCGCTTGTATGTTGGAGTTTTCACCGGTGGACGAGAGGGTTGCTTCCTTGCGCCTTTGGCAGAGGAATGGACCCTGACTATTGTTTGTGCTTATGTGCCAAATGACATTTCAGACCCACCCTTCTTGGAGTTGCTGGGTGGGGTGCTGGAGGGTGCTCCATCCGATGACTCCATTGTCCTACTGGGAGACTTCAACACTGACATGGGCAATGACAGTGAGACCTGGAGGGGCGTGACTGGGAGGAACGGCCTGCCTGATCTGAACCTCAATGGTGTTTTGTTATTGGACTGTGCAAACCAGTTTGTCCATAATGAACACCATGTTTGAACATAAGGATGTCCATAAGTGCACGTGACACCAGGACACCCTAGGTTGCAGGTTGATGATTGATTGTGTAATCGTATCACCAGATCTGTGGCCATATGTTCTGGACACTCAGGTGAAGAGAGGAGCTGAACTGTCAACTGATCACAACCTGGTAGTTAGTTGGATCAGGTGGCGGGGGAAGATGCTGGACAGACCTGGCGCACCTAAACATGTTGTGAGGGTGCACTGGGAACACCTGGCAGAAGCCCCAGTCCGCGAGATATTCAACTCTCACCTCCGACAGAACTTCGACAGCATTCCGAGGGAGGCTGAGGACATTGAGTCTGAATGGACCGTGTTCCGCACCTCCATTGTTGAGGCTGCTGCTCAGAGCTGTGGCTGCAAGGTGGTTGGTGCCTGTCGTGGTGGGTAACCCCCAAACCAGATGGTGGTCACGGGAGGTGAAGGGAGCCATCAAGCTGAAAAAAGAGTCTTATTGGGCTTGGTTAGCCTGTGGGACTCTGGAGGCAGCTGACAGATATCGGCAGGCCAAGCGGAACTCAGCTCAGGCGATGGCTGAAGCAAAACCTCGAGTGTAGGAGGAGTTTGGTGAGGCTATGGAAAAAGACTTTTGGACTGCATCAAAGCAATTCTGGCAAACCGTCAGGTAACTCATGTTACCATGATACCATGTTGCCACTAAGATTAGGCTTAAAACTTTCCTTTTTGATCAAGCTTATAGTTAGGGCTGGATCAGATGACCCTCAACCACCCCTTAGCTGTGCTGCTATAGGCCTAGGGGGATCCCATAATGCACTGCTTCTTCTCATTCACCTTATTTACTTGTTTATACCCCACTCTGTATTTAATCATTAGTATTAATCTCTGTCTCTCTTCCACAGCATGTCTTTTGTCCTGTCTCTCTCCCCTCAGCCCCAACCGATCGCAGCAGATGACTGCCCATCCCTGAGCCTGGTTCTGCTGGAGGTTTCTTCCTGTTAAAAGGGAGTTTTTCCTTCCCACCGTCGCCAAGTGCTTGCTCATAGGGGGTCATTTTGACTGTTGGGTTTTCTCTGTGTTATTGTAGGGTCTTTACCCACAATACAAAGCGCCTTGAGGTGACTGTTTGTTGTGATTTGGCGCTATATAAATTGAATTGAATTGAATTGAATTTACTAGGGCCTAAATTACTCAACCCTCAAATTATTACCTTTGCTATAAGGTGAAGTTTCTATACACGAAGACCTAGAACAAACAAATGTTTGCCACTAAATGTTAAACTGATCACCAAAATAGCAGCAGATTACTTTAATTATCTTTTGAACAAATAACTGAATAATTATTGCAACTTGATGTCTAAATACAAAAAACCCTTCTGAGATTTTACACAAATAATGACAATGATTGTTGTGAGATGATTGTTACATGTCCTCATAATAGATTCAAGTGTCTAAAAAGTCTAAAAAGATAAAATGCATTTAGTCAGCCTGCATACACATACTATATGCCATGCTCAGGAGGGACCCTCCAATATGTGTAGCTAGTTATGATTTCAATGTCATAAAATATGCCAGTTTTTAGCAACCTCACCTTACTGTGACTGGGGTCATGAGGAATCTCAGTGGTCACCATTCCATAATGGTCCAGCTGCTGACAGGGCTTACCCACTCCTAAAATCTGCTCCAGAGAGGTGTTGGAAGGAGGGCACTGCGATAGAGTGGAGATGACTTGGAGCAAGGTGACTGGAATCTGCTCTGGGTGGCATTTGTGGTTTATTCCCTGAGAAGATGAAACTGTGCACTCAGCCCCCTGCTGCTCTGCATTCTTCCCAAACAAACCACTTCCACTGATAGTGTAATCTACATTGTCCATACTGGACATGTTATAGTCTATGCAGGAGTCAAGTGAGGTGTTTGTAAGAGGTTTTTGGTCAAGACAGACATTGCTGACCAGACTCTCACTGAACCTGTTGTTTTGCCATTGGGTTTTTTCCGCTGGATGCTCCGGGCTGGAAATGCTACACAGTCCGTTGAGGTTTTCTGTCTTCTGTGTGACATGGCACTGTTGTGAGAGCTGCTTCTGGGTTCTGGGTTGCTGCTGCTGTTGAAGGTAGTGGTGGTGAAGCTTGCTATTTAAGACTAAGGCCTTGTCATTGAAAGGAGTCTGTTGTGTGGTCAGTTGTTCTAGTTGTATCCCTGCAGTGGCTAGAATGTCTTGGGGTGTCCATTGTCTATTGGGAATAGACTGATTTTGCCCCAGCAGCTCTCCATTTGCTATTCTGTTAGGCAAATGGTCACTCTGCTGGCCCCAGTTATGCTCCACTTTACCTGTTCGCATGTTGAGATGCTGTTGCATCTGCTGGGATAGCTGGACAATGGGAATGTGCCCCACTAGTGGAGGGTTAGAGTGAGGAAACTGCATTTGCACGTTCGTATCAAGTGTGGGATTATTTTCTGACAATGACACTATCGTGGAGGTTTCTGGGGTAGTGCTAGGAGGCACCTGTCCTCCATGCTCTGTGGAATCAGTCCTTCCTTCCATTGAGTCATAGATATAAGACAGAATTTCATCATTTGTCAGTAAATCATCCAAAGTAGGCACATGCTCAGGGTCCATCTCAACTCTGATCATACGCTCATCTAACAGCAGTAATTCCAGGTCCTCAGCACTCAGCCCAAGCCCCTCCAGAGCTCCAAACAGCTCACTGTTTGAGTAACCCCTCTCTTCTGCATCCATAACCCCTTGGCCTTCCAAAGAGAGTGAGTCCAAAGTAGTCAGCAGTGGGTCAAAACTGGTACCTGGCTCTGTGATGTGTTGACCTACCATACTGTTAGCAGGTTCATTCCAGCTCTGGCGCAGGCTGCAGGGTTCACTGTCAGAGAAGCTCATTTGCTCTGCAAAAAAGCTGCTATGGAATGACAATTTGGGCTCTATGGCTGGCTGGCAAACATACACAGACTTATCCTGACTCATAAGTGCCCCAAGCAAGGAACCAGGGTCCAGATCATCCGTCAGCAGCTTGTCAGACCGGCTCTTCTTAGATTTACTACCATTTTTTTCATAGCTTCCATCTCCAAAGCTTGCAGTGGGATGACTTGGACTGGTAGAGCAGGGCTTCTCCTGTAGCATATGTAAAGGGTAGATGCATGGAGCGCTTACGCAAGTGTTCTCCTCCTTCTTCATTCCTATAAAAATAGAAGATATCATGCTTTGGACTTCACCATGCAATGTTTTATGTGGGTTAGAGCTGCTCACTTGTGACTGATTCTTTTCTATGTTTGAAAACACATTATAAGTGTTTTAACCCTTTAAAATTACACGATAAATGATAAAATGATAAAGTATTATTTGTTCTCATATATTTTGTTGGTTTGGTTTTAATGCGCTAGTATATACACTGCTCAAAAAACTAAAGGAACACTGAAAACACATCAGATCTCAATGGAAAAAAAATCATGCAGAATATCTATACTGATATGGTCTGGGTAATGTGTTAGAAATCAAAGGTTGCCACATTGTTTGATGGAAATAAAAATTCTCAACCTATGCAACCAATTCAAAGACACCTCAAAAATTAAAGTGAAAAATGATGCAGTAGGCTGGCCCATTTTGCTGAAATTTCATTGCTGCAACTCAAATGTTAAAAATATATGTTGGAAGTCGTCTGTTCCAATGGAGGTATGCTTTTTTATTGTTTACTGGCTGTGAGAAGGATTGCAAAAGAACATTATAAAACATTTCCACTAGAACTTTTTTTTAGACCTAGCACATCTGGGAGGTTAGTAGAACACTATCTATTGGAATTACCACTTTCTGTGTATAAAAAGACAATAAAAAGCCAGTGAGATGGAGGGAGAGAGAGAGAGAGAGAGACAGAGAGAGAGAGAGCGAGAGAGAGACAGAGAGAGAGAGAGAGACAGAGAGAGAGACAGACTCTCTGTCTCTCTCTCTCTGTCTCTGAGAGACAGAGAAAGAGAGACACAGAGACAGAGAGAGAGACAGAGAGAGAGACAGAGAGAGAGAGAGAGAGAGACAGAGAGAGAGAGAGAGAGAGAGAGAGAGAGACAGAGAGAGAGAGAGAGACAGAGACAGACACAGAGACAGAGAGAGAGAAAGAGAGAGAGAGAGACAGAGACAGAGAGAGAGAGAGAGAGACAGAGAGAGAGAGAGACAGAGAGAGAGAGACAGAGACAGAGAGAGAGACAGACTCTCTGTCTGTCTCTCTGTCTCTGTCTCTCTCTCTGTGTCTCTGTCTCTCTCTCTCTGAGACAGATAGAGAGAGACAGAGACAGAGAGAGAGAGACAGAGAGAGAGAGAGAGACAGAGACAGAGAGAGA
>JAMQGT020006572.1:0-16000 GCA_024447675.2 Pterophyllum scalare
GGGCACTGATGTCAGTCCATCACACAGAGTACCCTAGCGGGAAATGCTGAATTGTGTTGTCCATTTCATTCTCTTGTTTACTCTAAAGTTGCTTGAGTGTCAAGTGGTTATTTGAAGATCATACTGTGGGTACACTAAACAATGATAAAGGCAACTTTGGACTCTGGAGGTTGAATGACGACAGGCTCTCCCTGGTTCCTTTGTTCCCCCTCTGTCTTTCTGTGGCTCATCTTAAAAGATTCAAACGGAACCTAATGAGACTGACCGTCGGAGGTTTGCACATGGTCCAGTTGGGAAACTTGGCCCAAACGTGAGGAACGGGTTAAGTTAGCAGCTGCCTGATCTCTCGGTGAACGTAGCAAAGGAAGTCCATGTAGGAGGCCCCGCCGTGCAAGCCTTTGTCCTCCACCAGGAACTGACGGAACAGCATCTCTGGTTTGTCTCTCTGCCTCACGATGTGCAACTGAGCAGGGCAGAAAACATAAGTGTGACTGATTTCCAGTACACCTGGAGCACAGTGGCTTTCATAGTACAAAATGTACTCACATTGTTGTTGTCACAGCTGGCATGTTCTTATTTTTGTATAACGTGTTCCTCATCTATCGACTGAATTTACAGGGTGGGCCATTTATATGGGTACACCTTAATAAAATGGAATTTTTGGTTATATTAACTTCCTGTTTGTGGCACATTAGTATATGGGAGGAGGGGAACTTTTCAAGATGGGTGGTGACCATGGCGGCCATTTTGAAGTCGGCCATTTTGGATCCAACTTTTGTTTTTTCAATGGGAAGAGGGTCATGTGACACATCAAAGTTTTTCCCCCTCCCATATACTAATGTGCCACAAACAGGAAGTTAATATCACCAACCATTCCCATTTTATTAAGGTGTATCCATATAAATGGCCCACCCTATACTTCAACTTCATTTTAAGACTGGTGTGTTTGTGTTTGTGTGTGTGTGTGTGTGTGTGGGGGGGGTGTCCTCTGTGGATTTAGAAGAATATTCAAACTACTTTAACTGCTCGATAGCACTGGGTGTGCAGTGCATGGGGCCATTTGTACAGTGCTTTCTCTAGATGTACTTTGAGTAGACTATTTATATAGAAAAAAAAATTTTTTTTAGAGCCTGTTCGGGGGGATGTATTTACTATGATGCTCCACTAGAGGGAAGCAGAGATCAACAAAAGCCTAAACGGACATTAATTGTGTTTAAATGTTTTTGTGTTGTGTTTCTGCCTACCTTCATAGAGTTTGACCTCTTTTCAAGAAGGCCGCTGATGATCGATTGGACCTTCTTTGATAAAGCATTGTCGAGCTCCGGCAGCGCACACTAAAGAAGAACAGAAAAAAAAACAATTTATTCTAACTGGGACTAGGTTTGATCACTAAAAATAAAGACCAGTCTGCCTCAGTCATACTGTCTGTCTCCTTCCTGTGTACCACTAGTGAAGTATTTGAGTTCTACCCCAAAAATAAATATCCATCTGTGAGCTGTGTGTGTGGGGTGTTCTTGTTTTTTTCCTCTATGAGGTTTACAAAAGCCTTGACTCAGTTTAGTTAATTTTACAGAACAAACCAGCGGAGTTCAAGTGAGTCATACTTGGTAAAATGTGGGCACAGTCAATTGAACTATGATGTGCTGAGATTGTTTCTCACAACTAGACTTTTCAGACATTCTCTGACCATACTATAACGCCTCCAGGCACCAGAGAGGTAAAATGTCAAATCTAATACCTCAAACACCGTTTCATCTGGATTCTGAGTGCACTGAGGTCAAAGTGCTGAAATGAAATGAATTCTGACCATGTGTCCTTGCAGATGGGCGAGGGAGGGAAGGTTGAAGAGGTTCTGAATGAGGTCTGGTGGGCTTGCTTGGCCCAACCACAGGAACATGGACTGGCCGTTCTCCAGCAGGAACATGCCAGAGTCTGTGAGGCGCTCCTCAGAACAGCGCACCGGGGTGGGCGGCTTCTCGCTGTTGACGTCTATGTCATGCTGAAAAACGGTACATGGGATTTACCAAGTGAAAAAAACTTGTTTATGTCTAAGTAAGATGATCGGGCACACGGTGGTTTCATTCCCTACCAGGGGAGTGAGGCGAGGGTAGAGCAGAAGTTGCGTGTCCTCCACCCCCATGGCCATGACTGACAGCCTCTGGTGGGCTCTGTCATCGGTGGAGAGCTCTGTGCTGCCCACCAAGGGGGCAGTTTTCATCAGGCTGTTCATGTAGACGGGGAACACTTTCATGGCATCAGGCAGGATCAGCTGCAGATGGACAGAAGCATGAAACCTAGCTGTTACTTTCTAACAGATGACACACAGATAGCAGATTTACATTAAAACAATTTTCCTGTTATTTTTCATCCCATTCAAATGTCCTTTCTTGGTGCAATGCTGCACTGACCTGGCTGGCAGCGGAGGGGCTGGCACAGTTCTTCCTGTAGCAGGCCAGCATGTGAGCTGTTTGGTTTACCAGGATCTCCCTCACATTCTTTAGAGGCTGGTTCAATATGGCACGGTAAGCTGAGAGGGCATGACAAAAGGTTAGTTAAAAAAAAAAAAAAAAGGCAAGAGAGGAGAAAAACACAGGGGGACTAAGACCCAGCTGATGATGAGCAGGCAAAAAAAGAAGGTGGAAGAAGAGGGGAAAAAAAATCAGGCAGTTGAAGAAAGCGTGGAAAAGAGGACTGAAGAGTAACAGGAGAAGTAAGAGAAGGCAAACCGAGGTCAGTAACAGCTGAACTCATAGTCTGCTGTGTGCCGATTACAGAAAGACTGCATCATGTGAAACATGTGGTTCCCATAAATCACTGCATATGAGTAGATTATTTAGTGATACACGGGGTACATTCAACAAAGGTCAGATGACGCTCAAGCATGTTAACAGGCCATGCCTCTGCGCTGCATTATAGCCCTAAAAAATATGGTTCCCACATGCAGAGTTTAAAGCGCAGAAAGAAATGTTTAATGTTGTCCACTCGACCTTTAAAGGAAACTAACCTGATTTGGCAAAGAAGTTGATGAGCGAATCGGTCTCGCAGCTCTTGTACAGCTCTGACAACTGCGAGCTGCAGTTCAGACTCAGGTTGTGGATGCGGAGCCGTCTCTGCCCGCTGATGGTGGTGTACAGCAAGGCACACTGGGAAACGGAGTGGAACGTAAGCTTTAAAGAAACTCTTGAGTTTTTCATCTCTTGACGAAATAAATCATTTCAAATATTACGTGTCTGGAATAAAGCTCATTTTGACACACACACACACACACTTACCTGCATGAATGCACCGGTCTCCTCACTGAGCGTGTCGTCATGCTTGAACTCTACTGTCACGGCCTTGTTGCAATCCACAGCCGCCATCTCTATATCTGTGGTGTTGCTCATATAAACAGCACCAAAGAAGTCTGTGGCTCTGAAGCCTGAAGGGAGTCATGCAGAGCGGTGTGAAAAACTGACTCGACTCTGATCGATCAGAACGCACCAGATGAACGATCTTGCGTTGCTTCTTACCTGTGCTAGTGCGAACACGCATGATGGCATCAAACCCGATGCTCTTCTGTACGTCTTTCCTCAGGTCTCTCAGAAAATGCTCCCCATCTGTCTCTACCTGCCAACAAAAAGCAAAAGAAAAAAAAATTAACAAAGCTTTGGCCAGCAGATGGCACTGTTGTCACTGTTGGAGACGTGCCTATAGGAAGCAGGACAAGGCTCATAAAAGTGCCTTAACACAAGTGATACTACTTTATACCAAGCGAGGTGTTTTACTGAAATGTCACTATGGGTAAAAGTAAAAAGTAGAAACACTAAATGAGAGGATGCTGTTGTTATTAGGCAGCTGAAATGCTTTTAAAACATTTATTTCTGGTTGCCTGCAATGTACTGTTACGAAGTACTTTATTGTAGGTTTCCACTGTGTGCAAATCAGCATTGCACTCTTTCAATATGTGCAAACTTCCTATGATTGTTGCACCATTCCTTTGGGACAGTTTTATATTAGAATGTGGCTTCTGTGCCAAACTCATTATTTAGGTACAGGTTGCTTTTATTAGGCAGCAAATACCTTTGTCTATGTGTGAAACTATGGCTTCTTAATGGAATTACAAGAAGAAAAAAAACAACTGCACAAAAAGTGTTTGCTGCATGCAGCATTTTAGCATGTGTGTGCTGAGTGGCCAATACATAATGTAAAAAGGCACCATATGTCGGCTGCACAGCTTACCTGGAAGTTGCTGTACTTGTAGACGGAGCCTCCGGTGTGTGAAGGCACATCGGCCATGGTTGCCAGATCCGCATACTGGCTGGGGAAAAGGAAGAGATCCACGCAGCAGCCGCTTGCCACACAGTCTTTAGACAGCTGCTCATAAACACTTTTCTGAGGCTGGAACAGGGTCTGTGGAAAAGTACGAGACAATTAGTCAAGGTACGTTTCAACAAAAACCCCATTATCACACAACATTCTAGTTCCATCAATCTGAAAAGACAAAGAATAAAAATGTGACTCGATGAAAGAAAAAACAATTTGCCTTTAATTATACCAGATTAAGGGTTTTGATTAAGAGTTGAGATTAAGGCTACAATGTGAGTTCACTTGACACAAAAAGTTACTCGCCTTCTCTTTGTCCGTGTTGACCAGCTTTTTGTCATCCCTGTTCTTCAGTTTGCCCGGAGCCTCAGCAGTGGGCATAGACGAGTGGAAGATGAAGAGCTTTCCGCTACATTCTGCCGCCTGGAGGGCGGCGAGACAAGGAAGGGGGAAAATATCTTAAAAAGAACATCTTGCTAAGTTAAAAGGTCAGGAGGTTAAAAAAAAACTTCCACTCCTGCAAATACTCTAATACTAGACGTCATGTACACAACATGGATGGGCATGAACAAATAAGTCACTGACTCCTTGCTGTTATGTAATATTGCAACTGCTTCCAATTAAAAGCTGCGTGGGAGCTTTTCCTTTGTTTTGGGCCAAAACTCTGACTTCATATCACTGGGAAAGCTTGCTGGACTTTAAGTAAACACAAACATATCAGGGGAGGAAAAAAAAAACCAACATGTTGATTCACTCAGTTGGTCGGTTGAATGAGTTCAATGCCAGTGTTGGTGAGAGCATCTGACAATTTTGAATGTTGTGGGGATGGGGGCAGCACTTTGTTTTAGATTTAAACTGCCCCAAACTTTGAGGAAAACACACCCCGGTATACAGAACTTCAAAAGCAGGTTAATAGAATCAGAAACACTGTTTCCTATAAAATGAAGCTTCCACTTGCTCTAATAATACTTCGCCTTTAACTTCACAGATGCAGACATGAATCTATATCTAAACCTGCATCACGTGCTTGTTTCAATGAGCCTACACTATGTTCCACTTCAGTGTTGACAGATGTCACACTGTGACTAACCTTAAATGCCTCCACACCAGCCTGGATGACGGGGGCAAAGACCGTTTCACTCTCAGTGGTGTCTGCAAACATGTCAGGGATCTGGTCCAGGAGGCTGCAGAGCAAAGCAAGAGGATTATGGTTTGACACAGACGTGTCGCACTGCCTTGTTAATGCTTTCACAATAGCTACCCTTGAAATGTTTGACAGGGCAAAAAAAACTACTTGCTCTCTGTTAGAGATAAACAGTTACTCTACACGTCAGTGACGGAGCGCTTCTTACTTGTAAATGACGGCCCTCGAGTCCTGGTAGTTAACAAGGAAGCCGTCGAGCAGCGGGACGAACATCTCGGCCGTGTCTGACACTACCATCATCTGCGGCTGAGCCAAAGCGCTCTTCACGTTGTAGAAGTGGAGGACCTTGTTGTAGGTAACAAATCCGACCTTTATTGCTGAGTTCTCCATACTCTCCTCTCTGGTGACGGAGACAGAACGAGCAAGCAGTGAATTCCAGCATGGATTAAATCCAAAAAGATATGCATATGCTGCTAAGTCTTGCCTGCTGTGATAATGCTTTTTCTCTACACTGTGCCTCCAGCCACACAAACATACTTTTGGAAACAATACCTGTTGACATTTACCAGAACCCTCTGGATTCAGATGTCTAATAGGCAGCTACAGCAAACTGGACCATGAATAAAAACCTGTCACCACATGAGCAATTTAAAAGCATTCTTCACTGACAATACCAACTGCACTTTGTACGCCTCTCCTGTTAAATCACAGGACACACTGAACGAACATGTAATGTGATTGGGAAAAGTTATCAGCCACACAGCTTCTCTATAAATATTGTCTACAGCTGCTGTTCTAATAACAAATTCAGGAGATTTTATTTCTTGAGCCCTTCTTCATACCAGCAGTGATATATATATATATATATATATATATATATATATATATATATATATATATATATATATGCTTTCATCTACATCTGGATTTATTTAAACTGGCCTCTACCTTCATAAGTGAATTATTCATGCATTTTGTCAAACTCTGCAGAATTATGTGAACCACATGAAAATCACTAAGTATTCTCTGGGTTTAATTTAGTGCCTGTGAAAACAAAAGTAGCGATTCAAACACAGCCCTAAAGAAGGCCGTATCTTGTGTATACTTCTAAGTGTTTAAAGGGTGAAGTCATGGCAGCGGATAGATAAGGAAATATTGTTGCTGGCACTAACAAACTCGTGAGAAGAGAAGGCAGTTTCCAAGTTATTTTAGGAGTAACCAGGTGAAGTACACCATCCTCTCCTCTGAGATAAATCAAGTCATTCTTAGCAGAAAAACCAGAACAAAACGTTTTGTTTGGGAGGCCTTTCAAAGGTGAGATCATGCACTGTCATATTTTCCCTTTGCGGCACCAATTTTCATCATACCCATCATCTGCAAAGCTTCATGCAAAAACGCTCAGCTGATATGAACAAGAAGCTGGCTTGATCTGTAAGGCTTCAGAGAAGCGCTACAGTATGAGGACTGATGTTGGAGTTTTGCATTTTAAGCACATCCTAGCTCTCTTTGAAGTAATGACAACTGAAGTAGAAGTACCTGACGATATGCATTACTATCTTAGCATGTGTGTACCTGGGCAGCTTCTCCAGCAGAGTCTTCAGCTCCTCACATATCAGTGTGACCAGACCACTTTTAATGTTGTTGTAGGACACATCAATCATGAAGATGTAGGCGGGAGGATTTGGAGGCTTGTTGTTCTGTTGGGGGGGGGGGAGAGATGGCAGCAGGTGTAATAAATGAACTGCTACTTTGAAATCTTTCCAGGCTTGACTGATATCCAACATAGCATACCAAATTTCAAAATGAAGAAAAAGTTTTTCTTGGCCTCTTAAACATACAAGTCATAAGACAACAGACCTTTATCCTGAATATAAGTCCCCAATGATGGCACATCAGAGAGCCCTTAACAGGGGTCAAACATTATGTCTTCCACTTTAAAAAAGATTTCCTTCTGTGCTTGTTTATAACTATAAGTTCTGTGAACATTGTGGCAGAAATGAATTCCTGAATACGAGGGAAGAGCAGTGAAGTGTGTGAGGGGCTTGTCTGTGAGATATTATGTTTCCATAGTTACAACCCATTACAAGACACTCACCTTACAGGCCTTTGTTTATTAGCTGGCCAGCAGAGATTGTTTATAAGACTTAATAAACAGAGCAAAATTAGGGCAGTGAAGTGACTCAGTTTTGCCTCCTTACTTTAAACCTCTCGTGTTCTCAATAAACACACCCTCAGTGTGGACAGTGATTGGCATCGCTGTGTTTTCTTTTGTATTTTCAATAGACTGAGCTGAACAGTCTTCTGTCCTGTTCATCTCGTGCTGAATAATAATGGGCGTGTGCCAAAAGGTTCCTTTGAAAGTCAGTAATGCAGTTGTGTAGATGCAAATCTCTTGTACTGCATTCAACAAACTAAACAAAGAACCATCTCTTAAGTGATCCATCTTTCAGCATAAACTCTGCCTTACACAAGCAAACAGTGCCTGAACTTAAGTGTTTGTTTTTTAGCAATCTGACCAACTTTATTTACCCTGCATTTTGTGTACTTGATATCGGTCTTTGTGTACCTTACAGTAATCCAGAGTGGCTACAAACTCATAGGATCCCAGCGACAGTTCAGGCCTCTCATAGAAGTCCACCCTTCGGCCCATGTGGTCCAGATGTTGGAAGTAGAAGACTGGCACTGGGATTAAAGACAGAAATAAAACTCTGTGTGGGGCTGGACACAATTAATATGTATACTGGGGTCTTCAACATTAAATTAAATAATTTAGATTTTCCTCCCTTGGACAGATTTTCAAATAATGAGGTTAGCATTTCTACAAATAATCCCTGTGAGCTAAAAGCTCAGGCTTCGCTTGTTTTTTTGTTTTTCTCTTGTTTACTCTGCATGATGTCAATGAGATTTGGTCATCTCAACCACACTGTAAGCACCCATCTGCTGCTCAAATGTATGGGGGGCAGTCAATCAGTAATATGGCTTAAAGAGAGGAAGAAAGAACTAAACAACTTGATTCAGACAGTGGATGTACCGATTCAAGTATAACATTAATAGGGAATATTTTGAATTGTCAATCATACAAAGCTACTCCAGTAGAGTCCAAGGATAAAAATATGTGGTTTGAAATGGACATGCTAGGTCTCCTTTAAAGTTATCAGAATCTATCTTGTTTTTGTTTTTTTATTGTACTGTACCTTCATTGACACAGTTGCAGAAACCACACTGGTAGCGGCGACCGCCATCAATAAATTGCATGTAGGGACACATATAGGCCTTGCATCGATTGCAGCGGACTGGGCCTGTATCACCGTGATTCACGACGTACAGTGGACTCTACACAGAGAAGAAAGAGAAGCTATATTGCTACTAGCTGTACTGAACACACGCACACACAGACACACACACGTATTTTTTGACCATCAACTCTGTGATGTTTCCCACGCTTTTAACAAATGCAGTTCTTCTATTCCTGAATACCTTAAGCTAACATATACCAGCTCTGTCAGAAGCGTGAGTGGTTTCATGGCACCCAAACAAAAACACATTTTGCTTTCAAAGTTGGAACAATTATTTATCATGGGATAGAAATAGGGAGTATGAATTTGGGAAGCACACCACAGCACTGTTACTGGGAACCACATGCAGCCCTGCAGATGGCAGAGAGTGTCTTTGCACTGTTTATTTAAGACTCTCTGACACAACATAAACTGAACATGTTTGCTTCAAATGAACTCCAGTGCAATAAAACACATGCAGACAAAGCAGCAAAGTAGGTTTATTATTAGACCCGAGAGGAGAGTTAAAGTGTTTACAATATCTTGGAGCAAAGCAAAACTGATAACAGCAATGAAACAACATTAAAGCCCAGCAGCATGCTCTTTGGATTCTTTATAACCTCAGAGCACTGATTAAGTATGGATATTCTAAATTCCCATTTGCACTGGATGATATTGAATGTGCCACACTCTAATTTTCCATTCTTTTTGTATACACCTTCTTTTTTTCTTCTCTGGTCCCAGCAGATCTGACATTAGCCAATTAGCCAAAAGCCAGATGAGACAAAGCTAACATTGCCTAAAAAGGCCAATCGATGTCTGGGACAAGGCGAGTGTAGCAGGAAAATATCTAAGGCAGAGTTCTTGGACCACACATGATCCAAAAGGAGGTCATTCATAGGACAAATGATCTTTAGTAGTTCATGGAAATATCTATTAAAGGAGAACTAACAGTGTAACCACCACAACTGACTTTTGCATTTGTATGATCCCTTCTGTAAGACAGAAGGGAAACTTTTTTGGTAGAATGACAGAAACAACTGATTCTCCTACTGCATTAAAAACAGTCTTTGTCAAGCGCTCTTTGCGAGTAAGATTTATGAGTCATTATATATGACAGTGTTCAACATTTCAAAAACACAGTTCAGTCCAAGGATACGCGTGGGATGGATGGTCAGCAAACATGAATAAATCCTCAGCCTGCACTTACAGCACAGCAGGAAATGGGCTTATTTTCCTCTGTCTTTCTCTCGTATATTAATCACAGACAGCACAAAAGATAGATGTAGTTTTCAGGAATTCAGAAATATTAAGCCCATGCACTAGTCCCTAAAAACGTGCATTCTACTTGAAGGCCACCAGATGGCAAAAAGACTTCCAGTCCTGTGGAAATCTGTGAGAAAGCTGCTTTCTACAGTTTGCCTGTCAATCACAAATTGTTAGTGTATCACAGATAATCCTTCTTTCACAGTGATTTCACGGTCAGACCCGCCCCTGATTTTGAATGGCTGGTTGAAGTTTTATGTGAAACTGTAACTTACCTCATTCTTTGGCAAACTGGCAAAGGGTTTGACGATGGCAGCAAGGGGTACTTGGCACTGCTTGGCCAAATCAGCGGTGCAGGGGAGTGAGTAGGTGGTGCAGCGGTATGAACCTGGGGCTGGCATTACCTGTATTTAGCAAAAAGAAGCATAAATAACCTATTGTTTATTTTATGATATTTTGTTATGTCAACATTTTATTATTGATGATTTTCTACCCAGTCTTTCATTTTGTCAACTGCCCTTGAAGCTCTTTTGGATTATCATCTATGCATCTACATCAGTATATAAATAGCTTCATTTTTTTATTGTAATACCTTTCCCAAATAAACAATTATTGAAGGTATATGTGAATTCTATATTGCAAATATGTTTTAACTAGACGATAGGCTTTAAGAGAAGTTCAGATGTCCATTTTTTTTTTTATTTACCTTGGTCTGTTACTGTGAAGTCAGTAGTCACCAGAGGTGGAACCTGTCCTCTGACGTTTGTGTTGAAGACCTCTCCTCCTTGTTTCACTTGATCATCTTCAATCACCTGGGTCTAAAGAAGAAAAGCTATGTATTAAGATACAATCTGAAATTTGTTAAGCCCATTTAGGTGGATACCATGCTTTAAGAATGGATACTTCATTAAAGGGGACCCATCATGCTGATTTCTAACTCCATATTTTTACTACAGTCATTTTGCATGATTTACAGTTAATAAATAATCATTATTTATCTTATACTTAGACTTGGTGTGGGTCCTCAGTTCATCCACTGTCTGAAACAAGTTGTTTTAGCACCTCTCCCTTTAATGCCCACTGATTGTACTCATTTTTTTGGAAAGAGGTTGAGCATGCAACACCCTCAAGCTCTGGGCACCCACTTTTGATGGTGAGGCGACTCTACAGGTTGCCTGGTGGGAGGCAACCTGTCTCCAAACAATCACAGTCTGGCTCAGACTAACTGCAATCACACTCAGACAAGGTTTGCAGATTACATGTAATTGCCAACTTGACCCCATTCATTTGCAAATGAATAGTTAACTGATAGCAGACTGACTCCATCATATTGCCATTTTATCAATTCTTGATGCACCAAAGTTAATTTTAAGATAGCATCTGACTGCAAGTAGTCAATCCTGGCCCCCATCTTCAAAGCAATCATTTCTAAAGCAACAACACTGCAAGTTCATTGTACATGGTTGTAATCATTTTGATTGTGCTGTGGTCTCCAACCACTGATTTACCTCGAGCAGCTCAAGTAAGTCAGCTTTGTTCTGACTGGCTGCCCCTTGCAAACACAACATTTGAACAGCAGGTGGGTGTGGCTTTTGTGTTCACAGCCCGAGATGATAAGTCAAGTGCCTACTTGATTCAACTTGACTCTACTCAGTTTTCATTACAATTGAGTACCGCCTCAGCAAGGCGGCCCAAAAGTATCATGACGTCATTTGTATGCGACACAAACACAAGCAGTCGCTCTGTTTAGCTTCCTCTGGTCATTCTGTCATCAGTCACCAAGCACAAAAACGTCTGCGTAGGTTAGTGTGTAGGTATTTCCCTCGTTCTCGGGTTTCCAAAATGGCAGGTTTGGTTTTTTGTGAAGGAGTCGCTCTCATAATTCATCTAGTGATGTCACTGCCTGGCCAATCAGTAGTAAGCATTCTGTTGAGGTCACATTTTCGGCTCGATTCAGCTCCCTTGAAACTGCGTCTGAGTAGGTACTAAAAAAGTACCTGGTACCAGGTACTGCCACCTAGCTGGCTCAAGCTGAGCATTTACTAGTGGAAAAGCAGCAATACTGACCATATATATATGGTCAGTATTGCTGCTGACCATGGAAATCAATGGAAATCAAATTTATCAACCAATGGAGGCCTGGATTTGTAGTCACACACAAAATTAAAGTGGAAAAACACACTACAGGCTGATCCAGCTTTGATGTAATGTCCTTAAAAAAGGTCAAAATGAGGCTCAGTATTGTGTGTGGCCTCCACGTGCCCATATGACCTCCCTACAACACCTGGGCATGCTCCTGATGGGGTGGCGGATGGTCTCCTGAGGGATCTCCTCCCAGACCTGGACTAAAGCATCCGCCAACTCCTGGACAGTCTGTGGTGCAACAGTTGGTGGATGGAGCGATACATGATGTCCCAGATGTGCTCAATTGGATTAAGGTCTGGGGAACGGGCGGGCCAGTCCATAGCTTCAATGCCTTCATCTTGCAGGAACTGCTGACACACTCCAGCCACATGAGGTCTAGCATTGCCCTGCATTAGGAGGAACCCAGGGCCAACCGCACCAGCATATGGTCTCACAAGGGGTCTGAGTCTGCCACCCCACACCATTACTGACCCACTGCCAAACCGGTCATGCTGAAGGATGTTGCAGGCAGCAGATCGCTCTCCACGGCGTCTCCAGACTCTGTCACGTCTGTCACATGTGCTCAGTGTGAACCTGCTTTCATCTGTGAAGAGCACAGGGCCCCAGTAGAGAATTTGCCAATCCTGGTGTTCTCTGGCAAATGCCAAGCATCCTGCATGGTGTTGGGCTGTGAGCACAACCCCCATCTGTGGACGTCGGGTCCTCATAGCATCCTCATGGAGACGGTTTCTAACCGTTTGTGCAGACACATGCACATTTGTGGCCTGCTGGAGGTCAATTTGCAGGGCTCTGGCAGTGCTCCTCCTGTTCCTTCTTGCACAAAGGCGGAGGTAGCAGTCCTGCTGCTGGGTTGTTGCCCTCCTACGGCCTCCTCCACGTCTCCTGGTGTACTGGCCTGTCTCCTGGTAGCACCTCCAGCCTCTGGACACTACACTGACAGACACAGCAAACCTTCTTGCCACAGCTCGCATTGATGTGCCATCCTGGATGAGCCACTTGTGTGGGTTGTAGAGTCCATCTCATGCTACCACGAGTGTGAAAGCGCCACCAATATTCAA
Source organism: Pterophyllum scalare (assembly GCA_024447675.2). Lineage (NCBI taxonomy): Eukaryota > Metazoa > Chordata > Actinopteri > Cichliformes > Cichlidae > Pterophyllum > Pterophyllum scalare. The sequence continues at coordinate 13,191 of JAMQGT020006572.1, forward strand.
AAGTGACCAAAACATCAGCCAGAAAGCATAGGTACTGAGAAGTGGTCTGTGGTCCCCACCTGCAGAACCACTCCTTTATTGAGTGTGTCTTGCTAATTGCCAATAATTTCCACCTGTTGTCTATTCCATTTGCACAACAGCATGTGAAACTGATTATCAATCAGTGTTGCTTCCTAAGTGGACAGTTTGATTTCACAGAAGTTTGATTTACTTGGAGTTATATTGTGTTGTTTAAGTGTTCCCTTTTTTTGAGCAGTGCATATAAATTGCCCACTTTCATACAGACATTAGACTTGCCATGTTGAAATAAAAGACATTGTTCATCATGTTTATGTTTGCTTGTCAATATGTCCAGATTTGAAGACAAATTAATATCCTGAACATTATTTTCTATGATCCCAGACTTTTTGCTTAATCCTTTTTTCCATTACCCAGCATTTATTTAAAATTACTAAAAACACTGAGTAACAAAGCAGCCGATGTCAGTGGCTTTGCCACACAACTCTTGAAGAATGAATAAGCTGCTAGTTCAGGACAGAAAATGAGGAAGGACAAATGGCCTGTGTTGGTTAGTGGTGGCATGCTGTTCCAGAAAGATTAATTGTTCACTCACTATGCTAGGGATAGAGTCAGGGTCCAGTTTCTTCTGAGGTGGGCCAGCCAGTGCAGATGGTGCTCCAGGAAAACCTCCTGGCATGTTTGACTGGGGTCCAGCCATGTATCCCCCAAACTGACCTGTACATTGAAACAAAACATACATTAGTGGGTATTTATTGGCAAATACTGTAAAGAGTGTACAGTTAAACAAAGCTGTTTTAACTACTTGATGAATTAGCAGTCTGAAAGAGGAACCAAGTACCAGAGACACATTAAACATGAGAGAATGCTAAACTTAAAATTGATGGCCCTGTTGCTGTTTCTGCTCAATTCTATCTGACAAGGAGAGGACAAAACTGACTGTGTTGTCACTGTTCTTGAACTTTCCTTTTCAGAATCGATGCTGGACAGATTGTGTTGTATGCTGTACAGACTGTAAGACCCCTTGTTACAAATGTTGACATATTGGGCTAAATGCCTCCACTGCCTCTGGCTCAAAATTACCTGCTTGCTGGGGGTATCCTGGCTGACCAGCAGATCCCAAACCAGGCTGCTGGAAACCTCCAGGGCCTGGAGGAGGGGGCCCAGAGAACGGTCTACCCGTGCCTGCCATTGGCATGTTTGCTAGGGGTGACTGTGGAGGAGACATTTGGGGAGACATGTGGGGGACTGGGGGCCTGGAGGCATGTGTTGGGGAGCCAGTGCTGAAGGAGGTGGTGCCGGGAAAGGCTGCTGGGTGACAGAGCTTGCTGGAGGAGGAGGGCTCTGCATTGGACCTAAGAAATAAAATAAACACATCCAATGTAGTGAGTGAAGGCAATCCTTCATTTTTCTAATCCCTGTATTCATCCCTTCCACTAAATTACAATGTTCTGTGGAAATTCTATTTCCTAAATGGACAACTTACCATAGTTGCCTAAGTTCATAGAACTCATCTGATTGGTGAGCTGCTGTGTTGGAGGTGGGCCAGGCGAGGCCATGTTGTTATATAGTGAGTGTGGAGGTTGTCCATATGGAGCAGACACAGCTGGTGGAGCAGGGTAGCTGAAGAACATGAGAACAGTTCTTGGACTGTACTGTTCAGTGTAGTATTACATTAACAAAGTGCCTTATTCTTAAAGCTGCTTTTAACACATGGCAAAAGTTAGCAATTGTTTTTGTCTATTAACACAATTAACAAGTCATGGTATCGGATGGCTACATACATCCACCCTGTGTTATTTTCCAGTCAGATAGAGTAAACTTTGAGCCCACATAAATTCATCACTGTTGTTTCAATTCCAGGAAAAAGCAGTTGATCCCAGCAGGTGCTCTCTGATAAGGTCTGTTACCTTTGTGGATGAGCGCCATTCTGCTGGACATTTGGATTGTACTGACTGGACACCGGAGGCAGAGGCATGCCAGCAACTGAGGAGACTGGTGATTTCATCACACCTGCAGTGACTGGCAGACATTATGTTATACAACTGCACTGATATTGGCAATAAACTGACTGTAACATGTGTGCTATTGCAGTGGAATAACATATAATTAGAAAAAAAAAAAGGGTAGGCAGAAATTTACTATGTGAGAAATTCACTATGTGACTGATAACACATAACCGCACATGACAATATAAAAGGAATTCAACAGAGTATGAATCATTACTCTTACTCTGAAAGACATGCACTTTATTTGACATATATTTTTGGACCCTAAACTTAAAAGTAAAGCTTAATCTGTGAAATGTTGAATATGTGTGCTTCTGTTGCTGATAAGGAGAAAAAGTTCTATTTTATATAATTAAATGCGTGTTACCTGCAGGTGGAGCCTGAGGTGGACCCCCATAATGCCCGTAGAGGGGCTGCGCAGGGCCAGGTCCAAATCCACCTTGATAGGCCCCCATCCCTGGCTGGGCCTGGGAGTACGGGGGTGCAGCAACATAACCCTGTTGACTCATTTTGCTGGAATGGCTCTCACTGTCTTCTCATGCCAAGATGAAGGAGTATCACCTGTGGCAGAAAAACAAGGATATTCTGATTAATGAAAGTATACAAGGACTTTAGTTAAAAAAAAAAACTCCCATTTTTTTCACTTAGCTACAAATACATTCATAAAATTAACAACCAGCTGTTTGCACAAAATTTCCTAAAAATTAAGTATAACTTCAGCGATATGCTTCAACTTTGCACATTCAGTCAAGCAATATGCTGAACGAAGGGAGACATAACATA
>JAMQGT020006573.1:0-56039 GCA_024447675.2 Pterophyllum scalare
ATGTTATGTCCTGTTACTTGGTTCAGTTAGTATTGCTAGGAATACAACAGGATGAAGTACGCTCTCAATACCTGCCAGTAGATGCTAATCCACAGCACAAAAGCAACTTCAAACAAGCGCACTATATAACATATTTTGGGGCATAAAAAAACTGGTGTCATGAGTTATTCAGCCTTTGCATAACATAAAACAATCAAACTAGACCCACTGGTTACTTTATTAATTCTACTTTGCTACTTCCAGGTTGGACCCCGTTTTGCCCTCAAAACTACCTTCATTCTTTATGGCACAGCGTCAACAAGGTGCTGGAAAAATATCTCAGGCTGTTTGATTCACATTAACACGACAGCATCACACAGTTACTGCAGATTAGCCAGCTGTACATTCATGATGTGTGATATGGTTACTGTGGAGGCTGTTTGGGTACAAAAAAATTCATCACCATCTACAAGAAACCAGTTTGAGATGATTCGAGTTTTGTGATATGGTGCGTTATCCTGATGGAAGCAGCCATAAGAACATGGGTACACTGCGGACCCCACACCCTTATACCACCATCAGCCTGAACCCCTGATACAAGGCAGGATGGATCCCTGCTTTCATGATGTTCATGCCGAGCTCTGATTCTACCATCCAGAAAAAGAACTGTTTGTTTCAATCTTCTATTGTCCAGTTTTGGTTAGGCTTTGTGAACTGTAGCATCAGTTTCCTGCTCTTAGCTTACAGGAGTGGCACCTGATGTTTTCTTCTGCTGCTGTAGCCCATCTGCTTCAAGGTTCAATGTGTTGTGTGTTCAGAGATGCTCTTCTGCATACCTTTGTTTTAACAAGTTATTTTACTCTTGCCTTCCTTTCAGCTCAGAGTAGTCTGGCCATTCTTTTCTCACATCAACAAGACAGTTTTTTCAGAGAACTGCAGCTCATTGGATATTTTTTTTCTTTTTCAGACCATTCTCTGTAAACCTTAGACATGATTGTATATCAGCAGTTTCTGAAATATTCAGACAGCTCATCTGGCACCAACAACCATGTCACATTCAAAGTTACCTTAAATCACAGTTCTCACCTCATGCTCAGTTAGAAATTCTGCTGCTGTCTTGACTATGTTTAGATATTTGTGTTAATGAACAGATGAACAGGTGTAGCTAATAAAGTGGTGAGTTTATTTTTAAATGTTAATGCCTTCTGTAGGCATCGACGAACTGGCAAACAAACAAACCAACTGTCATGCAACTTCCTGGTTGGTTGTTAGGGTTATATGTTGGGCTGCAGCACTATTTCATTTCACAAGTCATTATAAGGCACTACAGAAAAAGAAGTGAATTATACCGGGTAACTCTCCCTCCGGGATGAATCGGAAGAGCTTCTATGCTCAATAAAATAGATATAGCATTTGCTAATCTGCAGTATGTCATACAGCATGAGATACGAGTCTGTTCCAAGCACTGGAAATACATCCAAATAAATTCTCATGCACTCGTCACACTTTTATGCTTCGTTGAAAATGTATTAAAACATCACCCCACTTTGGCACATCAGACCATGAATCATTAAAGCCTTAATGGTTCCAGTCCACATTACATCCAAGTATTATTCCAGTTTACGAGTGCAAAGACATTATCATCAAGTTGGGTAATTGGAATAAATTTGTCATGCATTTTAAATTATGAGAACTGTAACTAGTCATCTATTCTCTTTCTCTCCCTCCCTTTTTATGCTGGACACACTAGCAAAAAGAAAACGTGTGTGTGTGTGTGTGTGAGAGAGAGAGATTGTGTGTTTTAACTGTAACCCGATTTGTGACATTTAAGAGTTGTTTGCAAGTAATGTAACACTCTCAGAACCATCATATAATGCCACAGCATATTGCTGCAGGCTTGAAAAACATCAGTCTATTCCACTGGGACCTGCCTCAACATAAATAATACATTGTCTCGCAGAGCAAAGCAAGCTAATTAATAGAACATTTTATTAGCTAATTAGGAGTATGGGAGAGAACAATTTTTTAAACCCCAGAAGGCACCAGATATCGAAAGTGAGAGAAAAGGATTTAAAGTCACAGAATAAAATACAAGGTGGATGGCTTATGATAAAGGACTGAGGCAGGTTGAAAGAAGACAAAAGAGACTGTGTTAAAGGGATGAATATTTGATTTAATCTGAGCTCCTTTAGAATATCAATTCATTACTTGTGTGTGCACCGGCGCTGCCAGAATTGAATCTAGAGTGGATCCAGCCTGCTGCATTTAACATCTCTTCTGCTATATGTATATAAATATCTTCAAACACAAACCACATCAAGTGCCCTTTTGAAAGTCAAATCCAGGGGCCAAATTTATTATCATTCAAAGTCAGGGCCTACAAGAGGAGTAAGGAAAGCTAAAGAGAAGAAAAGTGAACTTCAAGGGAGGCACTAATAGATCCATAGTGTTAGCACACATGCTGACATCTACTAATCACAAATCTGTTGTGATTAGCTTACAATACGCGGAGAAACATTCACCTGGACCATCAGTATTTCTAAAGGTTTTATGGTGACATCCTGACTCATAGCCACTGTTAACAAGTCCTCTGTTTAGCACTGACATAATTATGCAATCTGCATTGATCCAAAGTAAAATATCTTAACTCGGGGTCACACAGACACAGGTCACTGCAACATGCCAGCTTTCTGTTTGAGCTGCAGTGACCCCATGATAACAAGCAAACACACAAATGCAGTCTTCCTGGGCAAGATCAGGACAACAAAATTACTCTAAATTCTTTCTCATCAGCACATGAAGGAGAGTGGAAGCAAGCGAGAGTGGGAAGAAAAAAGGTCTTGACAGGAAAGAGATGTGAGTCTCCAATCTGCTGCTCCACATAGGGAATTTGGGAGCAGCAAACCGATCAATAATATATTGATTTTCTTAGTGATCTTTTCTTTCTTTGAGAATTTTATATAACTGATTATCTAATAGTTTGATGCTTAACTACTGCAGTGTGAATGTATGCACACGTGTGTCTCTCCACATTTTTTTCCTTTTCAGTCTAAATGAATTGTTTTACAAGTTGGTTTGCAGTTCGTACTGCCTATCAAGTACTGTATATATGTAGGATAAATCTCTGGCCTTACAAATGCTGTGGTTAGGATTTGCTGGAGACTGTTTCTCACATTTGTGAGGATTTACTGAGTGTAAAATGTGATCCACACCTGTTTTCCTTAAAATCAGATAAACTTTCAATTATGGTTAAACATAATTGAAAGCAGATGTTTAACAGCATCTTGATGATTGTTATTGTGCTCGTGAATTTTAAAAAGTGCAATATTAGTCTAGTAGCACCAACATAAAAAAAAAATGTTTATGGTTTCTGTATCTTATCTGACTTACACTCACCAGCCTTTGTTAGGTACACCTCTTCAGCTGCTTTCAAATGCAACCAATCACATGGCAGCAATTCAATGCATTTAGGCATGTAGACACAGACAAGACTACCTGCTGAAGCTCAAACATCAGAATGGAGAAGAAAGGTGGCGTGGTTGTTGGAAAAACAGTGCCTGGTCTGCTGAGTCTCAATTTCTGCAGCTACGTTTGGATTGTAGAGTCAGAGCTTGGCACAAACATCATGAAACCATTGATCCATCCTGCCTGGTATCAATGGCTCATGCTGCTGCTGATGCTTGTATAATGGTGTGGGTGATATTTTCCTGGCACATTTTGGACCCCTTAGTACCAACTGAACATCATTTAAACACCACAGCCTGCCTGAGTATTGTTCCTGACCATGTGCATTCCTTTGTGACCACCATCTACCCATCTTCTTCCAGGAGGATAATGTGCCATGTCACAAAGCTCATATCCTCTTTGTACATGACAATGAGATCACTGTACTCGAGTGGCCTCCACAGACACCAGATATAAATCCAGTAGAGCACATCTGGGATGTGGTGGAACCAGGTTCACATCTTCAGCCACTGCGTGATGCTGTCATGTCAACATGGCCCAAAATCTGTAAGGAATGTTTTCCAGCACATTGTTCCAAGAAGATTTAAGGTAGTCCTGAATGCAAAGGGGGGTCCAACCCTGTCTTAGCAATGTATACCTAATAATTCTAGTCTAATATCATGATTTTTGCTTTACTCTTATGCTACAAAAATACATGAATGAACCATAAATTAAATAAATATCATGTCTAATATTAAAAAAAAAAATCCAACGTCATGAGTAAATCTTTTAGTATTGGGGATAGTGGTAAATTCTTCTAATCCTTTTATTTTCTTACTTTTCTGAGTGGGAATGGGAGCATCATGAGGTAAAAACATTTACAGCACTGTGAATGTTGTCAGTTTGCCATATTTGGATAGAACTACACAGACGTTCAGTGAGCTAAATGACTGCTAACGTGGCTCTCATATTAAGGACTGACAACAGATGGTTAGAGGCACTATCGCATTTTGCCATTCCACTGGGATTTTGCCATGCTTGTGGCTCCAAAATAACAGATTTTAATGAAGACGATGATCACCCAGCTTTTTCTCTTGTGACATGGACCATGAGACTGTCATTTGGTTTTGAGATGTAAATCTCCTACCTGCCAAACAAAACAGCATTTTCATTGTGTGTGATAGCATACGGATGTTGGAAGCAATTACAGAATGGTGTTATGAAATGTGGTATAAGGTAGGTGTGTTTTTACAAGTAAGGTAAGCAAGAAAACATAGGAATTATTTTTCCTTATGCAAGTCTGAAATGCTGACAGGCCTCCTTGGTCTGTTTTATCCTTTTATTTTCCAGCATGATTAGACGGAACCTGGGTCAATCCACTCGCTCCATCTATCTGGGACTGGCATGTCTGTCCCTCACCCTCCATCTCCTTCTGGCATTTTTTTGCCTTTCAGTCCTCCAGACTGCCTGTGTCTTTCCCGCCTCATCCTCTTCCTCCTCCATTCCAAGAACAGATACTCCGCATCATGAGTCTATCTCCCAGCCCTCTACTTCTGACACCACCTCCTCAAACAAACCGCAGAGGCACCCCCACACTGAATTGCATCGCAAACTGAGTGCAAACGTGTCACACCATAAAGACAAAGGTTCATTCAGTGAAGTCACTGCGAAGGTAAAGAAACTGATTGGCATTGGAAAAATAGTTCAGAAAGTCAATGGTCCTTCTAAGCTAGAGGCACTGTTCAAGCATCCACTGTACAACCTGCCACAACCAGAGCTGCAAAAAGATGATTGGCTGCTGCGACTGAAAACAGATGAAGATGCAAAGGACACAGAAAGTCAGGAAGAAGATAAGGAAGACACTTTTTCAAATGACAGCGAGTGGTAAGTAAAAAAGATGAAGAAAACAGATCAATAACACAAACCTGTTCTTGTGAATCTCCCATAGAATAATTATCGGGTTTTCTAAAAGATTAGTTCTTCTTGAAGCTGACTTGGTTAAAATGGCCTGCTTTTCATTCAGAATCATTCAGAGGTTTAGCTTTCTTTACTGATGTAACTGAAATATCTATACCATCCAGTAGACCTTTATGGTTCTCAGTTACTGACATCATGCTTCTTCTTTTTTTTTTTTTTTTACTTTTCTAGTGTATTAAATATTGGATTGTACCCACAAAACAACTGTCATTTAAAATTTGCTAACACAGTAAACTAAATAAATTATAAAGCAATATGATTTTTTTTCTTCCTTGATAGACAATATTAGAACATGCTAAAAATAATCCAGTTCTTAACAGGTCTTAAAATTCAGTAAATGCAAACTCAGACAAACAGCACCACATGGCATATCCTGGTTGTAATAATCCATGCCTTTTTTACACCTTGGCTCATGTGATGACGCACACGATTAATAGCGGGTCAATGACCACGTCCAAAGAGGACAACTCCAACTATGGTTTAAATAATAATTGTTTAATACCTTTTGGTTTTAGAACCGAAGAAGCCTCTTGGATAAGAGGTGAAACCTCTTCAAAGAATTTAAAGAAGTCCAGTTACCTAGAGTCCTGTGGTGGCATGTTTTACACCACTGCATCCGACACTTTGCATTGTGCTTGGTGAGTAAGGCTTGGATGCAGCTGGAAACCCATTCCATGAAGCTATCTACGCACTGTTCTTGAGCTAATCTGAAGGCCACAGACTCAACAGCGGCCTGCTGCTTTGTGGCTGAGTTGCTATCGTTCCCAATCACTTCCACTTGGTCTGTCTGACAGTTAAAGCTTGGCTGAAATTTGGTTATGCAGCAGGATAATGATTGCAAGCACAGCAGCAGATCTACAACAGAATCCTGAAAAAAGAATCAAGGTGCTGCAATGACCCAGTCAAAGTCCAAAGTCCAGACCTCAACCTGACTCAAATGCTGTGGTGGAACCTCAGGAGAGCTGTGCATAAACTGAAGCAATGCTGTAAAGAAGAATGGGCCATAATGCCTCCACAATGATGTAAGACTGATAAAGTCATACAGAAAATTATTACTTCAATTTATTGCTGCTGTAGGTGGTTCTACAAGCTACTGAATCATAGTCTGTACCTAGCTTTAGCTCACAGTTGCGTGGCTTTTGTTAAGTGAAAAATGGTACAGTGTAATATGTCACATGCTGGTAAAGAATGGATTTTTTTTCATTATGATACATAAATTATTAAAAATGAAATAGGGTGTATTTTCTATTTCACATGACTTTCACACTGTAGTTATAAGCATTTTAGCATACTGTCCTTATCGCCTTTGCCCTTGTACAGCCCCAGGAGCATTGCTGTAGACTCAGAATAGACTGTACAACAGATGACTTTTGCCACATAGTTTCATCCTTAAAAATAGATATGAAAGGGAAACAGTGCTCCATTATGTCTTAGCCATGAGGCACTTTGTGCTGCCAAATGAATATAACGCAATGGAAGTTAATTTTTATATCACTATGTTGCTCAACTTGCCCCAGTGTTGCTGTATCTTGGACTTTGAACACATTTTCTTGTTTAAATTTTACAACTGCAGTTTGTTCCATATCTGAAAGCTAACATGAACTAAACTGTCTGAATTTCTGTTTATCACTGGCCAGTTCTGACTGTTTTATAGTATTACCTCTACATTCTCTCCTGAAGGCAAAGTGCCAGTCAGGAGGAAGGCTATGACAAAGTCACATGGACCACTGATGTGAAGACCCACCCTCCCTGGTCCTGCGGTTCCACCTTGGCATTTCTCGCTGGGAGCTGTACAACAGGAAAGACCCCAACTTAGCTCAGCTGACTCACTATTTGGCAACACAACGCATCCTTGGTGCAGGTGAGCAAAAAAGGGGAGTAGGCGGGGCTGACAGGCCAGAGAAGAGAGAGAAAGAAAAGGATAGGGCCGGGGAAAGGTGCCAGACACAGAAACATCAGAGGAAGGGGGACAGTTTCTTCTTAAGTTCATCTCCTTTTTATCTTCCTACTGCTAAAAACTGCATCATGAAATGTGACATAGGCTGTTTATAAGTGCTGTAATGGTGGGAATTAATTAGGAAACCTGCTGAGGCCATAGTCATTTATAAATGTTCTGCTAAAACATCAATCTATAATCTATAATCTCTACTATTTTAAGGGTGATTAAAAAAGGGGACCTCTGAGGACTAGCTTGATACAGTAAGTTGAAATTTAAAAACTGACCTTACCATTACCTCACTTTTTGTACTTGTGCTAGGTTTTTCTTTACGTGCATGTGTGGGACCAAGCTGGCAAAAACAAACAGGCACAGGTGTATTTTCAAATTGTGGGCTTTATTATACCTGAAAAAAGACAATGTTATGAAACCAAACAATTCTTAAAAATCAATGGGCCCATAAAAGAGGTCAACTAAACAAAATTTACAACAACCATATTTAACAGAACCCAACTAACTGACCTGCCCAAATGAGAGACAGCTCAACCTATATAGTAACAGAATAAACCATTTTAAATGCCACAGGGGGGATCAGAGTGTAACTATCTTTGAAAAACACAAAAACAGAACCCATTCCCCGCCATGGGGTTACAACAGATGGTTAAGTCTCACTTGATTGGCCTGGGCACTTAAACCAGCTCCACCTCGGCTGTCAAACAAGGGAGGAACTGGAGCAGCAGGCAGGTAACAGAAGTCTTTCAATTGTGTGGTTGCAGGCAACCATCACAGTGCATTTAGACTAGTCTTAACAGTTACAAAGTCACAACCATGCTGCTTTCTCATTTTAACTGATCTATTATTGCAAACAAGCTGTAAGAGAGCTGTAGGCAAGACTGAGTATTCACTGAGTGAGTACAAATAAGTATGCCAAAGCTCATATTTACAGCAGTGAGCATGAGATCTTTGGGGAAACAAGACACACATATATAGGATGATAAAAGCACACACTGATGTATGCAAATAAAATGACAAAACACATTTACACAGAATGAAAGCGCAAACCCAGGAGGATTAGGCACGTTCTTATATAACCCACAATTCCTTTTGGTCACAAAATGAGAGTGTGAGGAAGGTAGATATGTGACCATATATAGATCGCTTAGAAGCCCAAGAAGAACTGCATACACACTCTGGAACAGACAGTGAAGCCTACAAACTAAATATGGAATAATCGCAAACAGAAGGCCAGTGTATAATGTTCAAAGAAAAACTGACAGCATTCAGACTTTCGTATCTCAGTCTGTCAATCAGGAGACTGCAGTTTGTGCTCTCTGTAGAGCCCAGCCGATATAAGGTATTTGCTGTATCGGCATTTATAAAGGCCGATAAATTCAAATTTAGTGAAGAAGAAAGCTTCAACTGTGTTATGAGTGTGGATTTTGTATAGTTTGTCCACCAGAGGGCACTCTGCAACATCCCTGTTGGAAACATGTTTGGAACACCACAAACACAACAACAGCTGATCCGAGCAAAATCGGGCAGAGCGTAAACAAGTAATCCACGACTTCTTGTGATGATAAAACATGACTATTTTTAAACTGCACTCTCATATTAGTAAGGAATCATAAATAACTAGATATAACAAATTTTAGGGAAATCTGTTTATAATTCATGGCTGATATATCGGCCCATATATCAGATTTTTAAATCACCAAATATCAGTGTTCTTCTTCTTTTGGCTGCTTCCTTTAGCAGTCAGTGGGTCATCTGCCTCTGTTCTACCCTATCCCAAATATTAATTCAATAAGGAGAGATTGTTTGGAAGAACTGAACATGATTTATGAAGATACAGAATTAAGCTGTTAGGTGATTAGATTCCACTGACCCATCATAGCAAAACAGAATCCCAGCAGTGACAGGAATTAGGACAGGACCCCCCTGGAGTCTAGACGCTAGTGGTGGTGAAGATGAGGATGGAGGCATGGATGGGAATCTGAGTGAACAGGGCGAGGCAGAAATGGGGACGAGGCGGGCTGAATGAATGGGAGTCTGACAGACAGAAGTGCTCTGAGATTCAGAGCACACAGGACAGAGGCTGATTGGCTCAGAGAAGGCGGACAAGACAATGATTGAACTAAAGCAATGATGTCACCATTCAGTGGGAAAGACAAAGCAATGTAAAGAATCGATGAGCAGCCAAACACCCAGGAAAGCAGACAGATGAGTGATTACAGATCTTCCTTATTGAACTTACGTATAAGCGTCATTATTGGTCTTAAAAATCCTAAATTGGTCAGGATCCAGTTCCACATTGAAACTTTGTGTAGTTGCTGTTTGGTTGGGTTTAGACACCAAAACCAGAACAAATAACGGATTTGAAGGTTTTTAATGCCATCAACAAGATATACCCTGAGTGTGTGTGTGTGTGTGTGTGTGTGTGTGTGTGTGTGTGTGTGTGTGTGTGTGCGCTGTATGGTTCTGCAGTCCCTGTATGTCCCTCACATACAGGTTTAGAGCAAAACGAGTTATTTTCTGGATTGGGAATGCACTGTGGATTCTCCACAAGATGCATTAGAGACATGCACTGTCACATTCTTTGCATGCCTATCCATTAATGTAACTGCTTGCATTCCTTTTTGTTTTTATGTCCTAACTAATACATGATGTGATACTGTCAGATTAGTGGAAGGAGCGCATAACTAAAAGAGGTTGTAAAAACACACGCAGTAGGCACACACTAATACACACTGACCCATCTGCACAAGTGCTTACAACCATACTGATTATACATGTATTTTACATAAACACTAAATATACTAAGCAAAAAATAATCACACACCTCCTCTTGCATCAACATATGCATACGCCTACATGTTCATTTTGTGTTTGCTTGTCTCAGACATCCATTCCCATCCTCAGCATGCTGCAGAATGAATAATGTATTGAGATTTGTGTTATATGCTGCAGATTAAGCACTAATCTCAGCTACAGGCTAATTTTCTCACTGTGTCATCCCTATTTTTCACATTTAGCACTCACCCTGCCACAGTGCATGGGCCTATATCCTGTGTAAAACTGGGGTAAATTTTGCTATTACTGGAATTAGAAATAGGAATCACGGCTCAAAATGTTGCACGACTTGGCTTATATTGACAATACTCTTTTTGCTCATTTACAGGACTTCCTCACAGAGCCATGGTTTGCAGCAAATAAAAGTGGTTTATTTCTCTGAATCTCAGATGCCTTGTTTTGAACTAGTTCACTTGAAAGAGAATGAACACATGCTTCACGTTGCCCAGTTGTCTGAAGAATGGATAAAGTGGGTCAGGTTTGATGGGATGAAAGAATTCGAGGAGAAAAAAATTGAAACCGTCCGATACAGACATTAGTGAAGGTTTAAAATGGGGTGAAATTACAGGCAACCCATGTTAGTGATACACAAATCTCCTTGTTTATAAGCAGCAGAGAATGTTTTAAGGTATCATAAATATGCATAGGCTTAACAAAAATAATATATGCATTTTTACTAAAAGTAATGATGCATAATAATGTGCAATTACACTAAGAAAATTCATTTTATCCAGGTTTTGTTGGAGTAATGCACAAAATGGAGGTTACAGTTGGTGCTTGGACTATAAAGCAGGCCATCATGTGGGGGAACTGGTGTAATGCACTGCAGTGAATCATGATTTTGTGCAGCTCGCTGACATGTTTCTTATTAACGGCTAATGAATATGATAAAGAGTGAGTGTGTAAGCAGTGATCTTCCTTTGCATTATTACTGGACTATCTGCATCCATTCTCTTTGTATCTTTCAGTTCAAAAGAAAGGAGGCACCCAACTGAAACTGCTCATATCATTCCCAAATTATGGACAAGCTCTGCTCAAACCCATGAAGTAAGACACCAGTGCAGTGCAACTGACTGAGAAACATGTGTTTGCTGCTCCAGATATGTGACTCTGACTAGTAAATGACAACATGTGTTTATAACACTGTATGTGTGTTTGTTGCACAGGCAATCCAGAGATGCAGAGACAGATGCAAACCTCTTCTACTTCTCTGACTTTGAAAGACACAATGCAGAGATTGCTGCCTTTCACCTTGACAGGTACTCATCATTACACATCCTATCAGCAGGTAGCAGGTGTCCTTGTGGGTAGGTGCGCAACAGATGACTTATTAGACACTACAGTCATTCATTCATGAAGATGCATCAGGGGTAGAAGTATGGGGAAAAAATGGTTTATATAGTATTGAAACGATCAGTGGTAACTGATAAAACCTGACCTGACTCTTGCATTTTCCTGGATGGTAAAGAGAAAAAGGGGTGCTTGCTTCACGAGCCTCACTGTGGAACCCTCAAACAATGTCTTGGCCCTGGTGCATCTGTGGAGCTGCTGAGTGTCCAGGAGGTCAGACGGTAGTTGTACTGGGCAGCTTCCAGTTGTGATAGTGTATGTGTGAATGTGATGAGGGCGTTCCAGTAAAAGAGACATTACTGCTCCACACACGTAAAGATCACGTGTTCTTTCCGACACTTTTTGTTCCCTTTTTAAATGTATTTTCTTCATACCCACTCCCATCTCTCCATCTCATTCTGTATCTTCCTCCTTCTCAGATTGCTGGGCTTTAACAGAATCCCTCCAGTGGTTGGTCGGCTCATCAATGTTACCACAGAGATCAAAGAGATTACCACCGACCACAGGCTGTCTAAGACCTTCTTCACTTCCCCTGGTATGTGTGTGCATGCGTGTGTGTAAGTATGAACCTGGGCCAGCACACAGTTTATCAGAAAGAAAAGCATACAAATTCTCCCTTATCACTAAAATATATATGTCATATCTGACTCTCTCTAGCAGGGAATGTGTGTTTCTATGGGCAGTGTGAGTACTACTGCTCAGTAGAGCACCCAGTGTGTGGTCAGCCACATATGTTGGAGGTTTCCCTGGCTGCGATGCTGCCTGACCTCACCATTGTTCCTCGCAGGTCCTGGAGATCACCGTGGAGGCGATCTTATAGCCGCACCTAAGCTTGCACAGTGGGTTCACTGTCCATATCTGAGTCTGGCTAACATATACCAGTCTAGTTTAATACAGCTGAATGCTAATCCTAACTGCACAAAGGAAAATGCCTGAATGACATATTCTCAGCTGAGTGGCCTGTTTTGAAACAGGATGTGTAGAAGTCTATGAAGTTGGTTGGATGCTGTGCTCTCTTAATGATGTTTCTTTTTAAAGATAAAAATATTAGAATTAATTGGTAATTAATTACTTCTAATGATTACAGTATTACTCTTTTAAACAATCTGAACCTATGCTCAATGAAATATTAATTACAAGCCTTATAATAATGCTTCCTCCAAGCTGATACAGGCAATAAAAGATAATAGACAATCATTGCTTGCTTTTTAAGTATTAGTATAATATTGCCTGTCAACCAGCTCTGATGGAGCTTTTGATGAGTGTATGCCATAGACTGTAAATAAAAATAAATAGTTTTATAAACAGTATAGGCCATAGCATATACAGAATCATGAGTGTTTGCTGGCCTCTAGTGGTATCAGTGAAGATTTGCAAGATTTCTAAATGGAAACCATGAAATAAATTTACAGTATATACAGAATCCACTTAATTATACATTTTAGAATTCAAACACCTCAGTCAGCCTAAATTACAAAATGAGGTGTCAGCGGAAACAAACTTCACCAAGTGGAACCCCCGAAAAAAGAACATAAAGAGAAACAAAGAAACTGTTAACAGATTATTTTTTTCTTGGTTTGTCTGAGTGTCTGTGTTCTCTTGTTCCCAGGTGGGAAAAAGACCCAGCCTACTGTGATACAGTCAAACAGACACCTCCTTACAACCAAGGAACCAGACTGGTGGATCTTATAGATATGGCTGTCCTGGACTTCCTCATGAGTCAGTAAGCCCAGTGGTTTGTTGGTTAATAGGGGTCACTCATCTGCACATCATCCCTTATTTTATTTTTCTATTTTTCTGAGGAATTTCAGCAGACTATTAAATTAGTAAATTAGTAAAGTAGGACTGTCATGTTTCATTTAAATCCATTAAGTATTTTGTAAACAGTATTAATACCATTCACTGTCGTGAAAACCAAAGTGACACTTGATTGTTTTTCAATTGAAGGCAACATGGACAGACATCACTATGAGACATTTGAGCAGTTTGGCAACGACACGTTTCTTCTTCACCTTGATAATGGGCGGGCGTGAGTACTGCAAATACATCTCATCTCATCTGAGATCTGCTGCTTTTATTTCTTCCTCAGGTGTCAGATGTTTATTCATTTTTCACCGAGGTAATTTTTCATCATTAAATGCTTTTAATGCTGTTTTTTTTTTTAGATTTGGACGTCACTCTCAAGATGAGCCGTCTGTTCTAGCTCCTTTGCAACAGTGTTGCAGGTAAAGCAAAACAAAAGCTGTCTGGTCACTGATTTGTGCACTGAAAAATGAAGGATGGGAGGAGAGGTGTGAGAATCCACTCAGTGTCAGGTTTTAAAATGTGTGCAGGCCTACAAGGTTTGGTAGAAAATTTCAACTTTAGCATAGAAGCAGATTTAGTACAGTAGCATTTCTGACTAATAATAACTAGGCTAATGCTGTTTGTTTCCATGTGGACTTATGTTATCTTACATTACCCCGGTCTCATGAACATAATCTCTTAAATGCAGCTTGAGAGAATGTTTTCAAATGTATTTATTAGTTATTGAAATTAATGGCTGCTAATCTTGGATACACACCTTGAAATTCTAGCAGTTGTCTCACACTTGGATGCTGCCAGCTTAAAGTATTTGCAGTAGTTTCCATATTTGACTGCAACTTTGTGTTCTATAAGGATCAGCTTTAGTTGTCCAACATGAATAAACTGGTGGAATTTCCCAGGCTGTTTTAAACAGTGGCATTGTAATGTTACTGTATATACAAAATACTCATTAAGGAATTTTCAGTGTGATTGCTTCGACCGCAGGTAATTGTGGTGGACTACCCCATATAATGTTAATTATAGTAGCTCTATGGTTATTCAAGTTCCCTAATGGTAAGTTAGCAATTAACATTACATTAGCTCCTGTATTTGAAGAAATGTACCATAACTAAAACTTTAATGCACAAATCAATAACCGCAGTAATGGTGTAGACAATAACACTTAATCTCAAACTATTTAACTACTTCTTTTTGTTAATGGTTAATCTTGAGATTATCAGTGGTGGAAATCACCTGCTGTAGGTTTACATGAATGCTGTTAAGCTTAAATGTTTTATAAAATTCGAGATCATGTGAGTGTCACTTTTCTCATTATTTCCCTTTTCAAAAGTCTCCTTACTCTCCCTGTGTGACTTATCTCCACAGGATCCGTCGTTCCACCCTCCTCCGCTTGCGTCTGCTGTCTCTTTCTGATTTCCGTCTGAGCGACGTTATGCGGGAATCTTTGACTCAGGATCCTTTGTCACGTGCAGCCCCTCTCCTCTCTGAGCCACACCTGTCTGCTTTGGATCGACGCCTCGCAAAAGTCCTGCAAGTGGTGCAGACCTGTCAGGAAACGCATGAAGATGTAATTTACAATGACTTGGAGGCACAAGGGCTCAAGGGCTATGATCAGCTATCACTATGAGCAACAATCTGACTGAAAATTTATAAATGTAATTATAGATTACATACAGAGTTCATATGGGATCTGTCTCATTTTTACAATATCGTTTTTAAAATATTTTTACTAACAACAAAACACCAAATCAGCAAACAAAAGAAAAACTGAAATAAAAAAAGACAAGAAACAGTCTGCTCTGACCAAACAATCAGAAACAGACCTCTAGCGGGCCCTGAGCTCACTGCCTAGCTCTGTGGAGCCCAGTTGGCATTTACCATAGAATCCCAGAATTTGCAGGTCCACCACTGGCACCCTGTGCTTTTCACAGATAAGTGGTAAGTGCACCAGGTTGCACCTCAGACTGTCCAGGAGCTCGGTGATATTCCCGTCCAGATCTGGGAGGAGATCCCCCAGGATACCATCCATTGTCTCATTAGGAACATGCCCTGACATTGTCAGGCATGCTTACAAGCACGTGGAGGCCACACAAACTGCTGAGTACCATTTTGAGATGCTCCAATTAAATTTCAGCAAAACGGACTAACATGCTGCATCTTTTGTTTTCTTGTCACTTTGATTTCACGATCTCTTTGAATTCAGCCCTCTGTAAGTTGATCATTTTAATTGCTATGAAACAATGATTCCTAATACATTACCCAGCCCATATCAGTATAGATATCCATCATGATTTTTTTTTCCCATTGAGATCTGATGTGTTTTCAAGGTGTTCCTTTAATTTTTTTGAGCAGTGCATTAATATGAAGCATCCATCCTCTGGTTGATTATAAGTTACAGGCAACACAGGCTGATTTCCAAACCTCTGTTGAGATTCTTTATCTCACGTTTTAAATTATTTTTTTCAAATTTGTAAATGAATTTGATAGACAGATACATTGCTTGGAATACCACACAAGAAAAGCTGAAATACCTGGGGGGGTTTAATATTCAGATGAATGTGACAATGGTATAATTAGTATTTAGAATAACAACATGGATTACTTGCCAGCAGATGCTCTATAATATGTTTGCAGCTAAGTTGTTCATTCACCAATTTGTTCATGTTATGATCAACATACAAAGTGAATAACCTGCATGTACTGATATTTGCTTTGAATTCCTATTACCGAAGTAACTAGTAAGCTTTTATTTTTTTAAGTGAGCTGTATATTTACAGCACACAGACACAATGAGTGAATCTGGGAAGGTAAATATGGTAATCAGTGGGAGGGCAGTCATTTGCATGTAGGTGTTAGATTTGTGAAGACAAGGACAAAAGTGACAAAATGAAGGGGCACGACAGAGTTTATAATGAGGTACAAGAGCAAATGATCATCACTCGAGGGCCTAGCATCAGTATAATACAGGATCTGCATTCTTAAGGTCAACATTGCCATGAAAAAACAAACAAAAAGAAAACCGTGACTTTTATTTGTGATTTCATATTTCGCTGATTATGCAGAAATAATTACAAAAATATTTCTTCACACTTGAATTATTTCACAAACAAATGCCACTGAAGTGGTGTAGTCATAATACAGTGTGGTCAAAATATTTTAAGTTAGCCGAGCTTTTAAAGGAAATGGTCAACTTAACAAGGAATTTATTTGCCATTGTAAAAACCTATTCCCATATGTCCAAAGGAATTCTCAGCCAGCTTTTATTCATTCAAGCCAAGTATGGCTTGACTTTTCAGTTGTTTTAAATGACACCCGAGTTTTACTTTGTTAATAGATGCGACTTTTTTTTCTTCTGTATGTAATTTAAGGGGGATCTAATCTCCCAAATCCAACAATGCGCATAAAACAATGAGCTTCCACCGTGTGGTGTGCGCTGCAGGGACGCGCGCTTCCGCAAGGGGTCTGCAGTTTTTGGTGAGTCGGTTGGAGAAAGAAAAAGGTTTCACTTTCCAAACGTCACTGAGAGGCGGAACTGAGAAACCCGTCATAGGCTTTCCAAGAGAAGCTTTGGCCCAGCTTTGAGGGAAAACTTCCGCCTTTTGCTACATTTAGTAAATATTGTGGTTTTTAATGTAAACTTGGTGCTACTGATTGAGTTTCATTGTACGCGCATCCAAACAGTAGAGCGGGGTGAGGAGGAAATTGTTAAGGAGTTTGTTACCTGGTAAATACTAGGAGGAGCACGAAATGCAGTTCTGTGTTTTTGTTCCGTATCTCTAATATAACATCTTGATGACGAGTGCGATCTCTTGGGAATTGATACAGTTTTGCAGAAAAGTGGGCAGCATTGATCACCGATGGATCCGCTGGATTTCCTGGAGCCTGAGGAATTGCTGCGCTTCTTCCATTGCAATAAAACAGAAATTTCTTGCATGGAAAACCCGCACATCTTTCTCTGCAAGCTCAAGGATTACGACCTGATTTCGGAAGACACTTTCAAGGTGAGCAACTCACGTGGAAAGGTTGCGCATTTGTTATTAACCCCGTCACACTCATTTCAGTCCTATTTGAATAAAAGGGGCGCTTCTGTGAGCGGGAACTGAAGAACGGAAGCACTACATGCTCAGTCAGGGTTGTTGTTGATAGTGCAATACACACCCAACCCCCTCCTCCATTAGATCAAGCAAATTTTTGTTGCTCAGTGCTTGATACAATATAATGTGCTATAGTGCATAATACATTATTGTCCCATGGCTTCGCAAATTGATAAAAGTACTGGAAAAGTTAAAAATGTAGACACACGAAAAATCTGTTTAAACATACATCTTTTACAATATGTAAGTAGTATATACAAGTATAAAAGTCATGCCGAAATAAGACTGGGCTCAATTAGATGAAATATTGTGACTTTGCATTAGTTTGTAATTCACTACACTAATTAGTAAAAGCTCATATTTTCACAACTACAACCACAACCCTCTGTGTGTGTGTGCGTGTGCGCGCGCGCGCGCGTGTGTGTGCGTGTGTACTGTGCAATGCTTTCTTCATATTTTGAGAAATGAATCCCTTTGTAAATCACATGCTTTCCAGATGGTATTGCTTGGTGGATCAAAGTCTGTTTTGACAAAATTGCTAACGCCACTGGCCGAAATGTTGCGCCAAACCATTGATTTTCAGTCCAGTTCTTCTGTAATCTGTTTCCCTTCCTTAAGAATGGCTTCTTCACAGCCATCCTTCCACTGAGATCATTTCTGATGAGGCTTCAGTGAACAGTAGATGGATCACCTGAAGGTCCAGATGCATCTCTCACCTCCTGTGTCAGGACTTTGCTGGATTTTTTCCTGTGCCTTAAGAACTTTCTGTTACTGTTCATCTGCTGTAGACAGTAGTGGTGGGCGGATCGATCCTAATATCGATACCAACGTTGGTATTGATATTGATCAATACTAGTGCAATAAGATCGATACTTTAGCTTCAGTTTCTCTCCTGTATGCAGTGCTGCAGTTTCATCAAGGATGTGAGCTGACTGTGCCAATCCTCTCACAGTACAGAGCAGGCACACTTTGCTCCTCCCCTCCCTGCAGTGTTTTGACATTATACTGTTACGTGACATGTGACACATTTTACTTGGGGCAAAAAAGGAATTTGTCATCACTCCCGGCCCGCGGGCCACTTCCAGCCCCGCCCCCTACTTCCTGCCCGTGATTTGATGTCAAAAATATTAGACAATTTGGCCCTTTAAGTTACTTTTTTGATATTTGGCTTTCCCCTCCAATTAAGAGGAGTTATCGCAATGTCAACAAAGCAACTTAAAGGGCCAAATTGTCTAATATTTTTGACATCAAATCGGGCCGGAAGTAGGGGCGGGGCCGGAAGCGTAAATGTTTTATAATGTTGTGGAGTGATAATTTTGTACAGCTTGTTTATTTAAGACAAAAATCCAGAAAATTATTGAATGAAGGGATATTTTTTAGTACATTTTTGTATTATACTTTCTAAACACGTTACCTAAAAAATGTTTTAATTTGTTATTGAGTGATCATTTTGTACACTTCATTTAAGAAAAAAATCCAGACGTCACAATGTATGGGGAAAATTGTTTTGTTGCTGTTCGATTGTTTCAGAACAAAAACATTTATTTTGATTAAGTATTTTCTATTTACCTATAAACTTTGCCCAATGATATTCTGGCTTTTAACTAAATAATGATCCAAAGTAAAGAAAAAAATCACAAAAAACTCTTAAACTTCATGAAAATTCATCATAATTATTAAAAAGTATTGGTATCGGTATCGGTATCAGTATCAGCGATACTGGCCCTGTATTTACTTGGTATAGATTGATACCAAATCTTGCAGTATCGCACACCACTAGTAGACAGGCTTTTCGGTCTGCCACATCTTCTTTTGTCCTCCACTTGCCCAGTTTTCCCAAATCTTTTAAGGACATACTGCACACCATGCCAAGATATGCCAAATGTTCAGTGAATAGCTCTTTGGGAATCACCTTGTTGGTGCAAAAGTACAATTTTTTTCTGTGTTATCTTTGGCATTTTGCATAGATTTGACTAAAAAAATTGGATAAAAATGATGTGTTTTTGTGACTGGCTGCTAGTAACAAAGTGCCTAAAGATACAATTTAAATTTGGTTCTATGATTGCTATATTCTATATTATGTGCAGACACAACACTAGTTCTTCCCTTGAGTTAGGTGCCTTTCTTATTCTTGAATTTTTCATAGGTCAGTCTGACGTGGTTTAACAACCAAAATAAACATTCCTCTGAAAATGGTCAGGTACAAGGACTGGTCTGAAAATAAGTGAAAAAGCAGCCAATGTCCAAAGAAAACCTCCAAAGGACCTTGAGAAACTACTGATCAAGGCCAGCTTAAAAAAAAAAATACATGAAAGTCTGGCTCCTTTGAAGCAAACTATAAAGAAATAACAGGTGGCTCAAGATTTTTGCACAGTACTGTACCTTACATACATATAGCACTCAAGTGTGGCACAAAAACATCAGTTTATTTAGTAAAGGAATAGCTTTCTTCTAAATAATATTACTTAATTGATCTGCCCATCATGAACAAATATAAACACTGTACTTTTAAATGTCAATCTTTCTGTATAGAAGGGCAGTTTTCTTCTAAAGCCCCTGAGTTAAAGATGCTTTGTGAAACATTTTAATAGTTATTTCCTATTAAAATTGCTGCTTCTAAAATTAAATTAAATTCAAATTCTTACAGATCCAACATACTGCAATTTTCAACACATAAATGGTCCAAATAAAGTATATAAAGTAAGATAGTTACAAATTAAAATCTCAATACAAGGTGTTGGGTTGATTGATTACTTACTTAGTTAAGAGTCCAACCCAGAGTTTAAATATATCAATTTAAAAAGTCAGCCATGAGACAATTAGATTTAAGCCTACACAAAAAATTGTGTTGTAAAATCATGGAAACATTCCAGCAGCTGGGGTGCCAGTAAATAACAATAAAAAAAAAGGATATTTTCTGTTCCATGTAAAAAAAAAAAACAAACAAAAGAAAAAATTAATTAACCTGGCAGACTGGGACTAAACTACCAACTTTCCAATTAGTAGGTGACATGCTCTACCCTCTGAGATACCGCCAGCCCAAACTGCACTCTATGTTCCCATACGGTTCCCCATCGAACACTAACCAAGCCCGACCCTGCTTAGCCTCTGAGATCAGATGAGGGCAGGGTGGTTAGGCTGCAAACTGACAGATTGCTAATATTTTGCAAATGTTATTTACTCATGAAAATAATAATAAAAATAAATAAATAAATATATAAAAATAAAATTGCTGCCCCAAATGAATTAAGTATGGAGAGATTATATTTTTTGGTTGGCCATGAAATGCCTTGGTGTTCCCCCAGAAAAGCTGGAGGAGGTGGCTGCGGAGAGGGTGGTCTGGGTTTTGCTGCTTGGGCTGCTGCCCCTATGCCCGGCGATGGATGGCTGGATTATTGTATACTTTTTGTGGTGAAAACTTGATGACACAATATATTGTCACTTTTTGTTGTTAAAAAAAAAAAGCATTTTCTGTAAATGTAAAAATCATGTTTATTCACAGGTCATTTTTTCACATGATTTTACAGTAGACATGTTAATTCACTATCTGCTTTTTGTAATTTCTTTGATATTTCACATATTTAAAAATAACAGGAAAATTCTGTAAAAATTTAAAGCAAAAATTAGTGTCGGTCAAATGAATAATAATTTTTCAATACTGTGTTTGCAGAAGGTGAGTCGCATGAAGAAAAAAGAAAACACGGAGAGGGGCCTTTATGAAATCCTAGACCAGTTTGAGAGACAGCGATCACAGCACATCAAGCTGTTCTGGAACTGTGCCTTTAAGGACACTGTCCTGAGCTACAACCCCAAACTGCAAATGCTGCGCAACAGCCTCATGGACGGTGAGATATTCTATTTCATGATGCTCTTAATGACTGGGTTTGCTACCGTATATTACATATATACAGAACATAGTCACCCTGTAACAGCTAATATGTGAATATGTTGTAATTTAGATGACATAAAATCTTGTTAGCAAGTGGGCATGCTTTCTATTGAGAGTTTAACAATGACATTTAAAAACTGTGTGATATTTATTATGTTCTTGGACTTCGATGTAATTTCAGGGTCTTTCCATTTTGACACACAATTACCTGAGAAAGTGGAAATGGGAGAAAGAGACAAAAGTGAAAGCACTGAATGTTCAGAAGATGAGGAGAGGCAAGAAAACTCAGTGAAAAAGAAGAGGAAGCAAAGACGCAAGCGCACTGCTGATGAGGAGGATGAGCAGCCTGGTCCATCAGGCCATTCTACCCCGAGTAAGAAGAAGTTGAAGAAAATATGTTTCTGTAAGTTACCTGATGCTTTACTTCTCTCATCCTGTAACCTTTAGCAGCTCTCACTGGTGTAAGGATCCAGGTAGTCCCGGAATATTACCTGGATGTGCCTGAAAAAACAGGGTGCCCAGGAGCCATCCTGATCAAATGACCAAACACTCTCAGCTGGCTTGTTTCAATAGCTGAGCCCAGTAACAGTGAAAGTCTTGTACTGGTGATCTTTTTCAGTGTTTTGTAAGTGTAAAGCCTGGTAACCATTAAAAATTAAAAAGAGACCCAGGCAAATTTTATGACTTAATTCTTTTTCACCATGATCAGCTGATATCCATCTACTTGCATCTACTAATTGTGTTAGGAAAAAAAAACGGTGGCTTGCCTGTTCGCTCTAAAATGCACATGGCAGCATGGCTTAGGCTTGCAAAGTTTTATCTGAACAAACTGCAAGACTTCTGGAAAAATGCCCTTTGAAGCCTCTGCATGTTTGGAGAAAACCAAACGGCATATCAGCACAAACACCTCATACCAACTGCCAGGCACAGTGGTGGAGGGGTGATGATTTAGGCTTGTTTTTCAGCCGTAAGACCTGTGTACCTCGCAGCCATTGAGTCGACTACGAACTCTTCTGTATACCAAAGTATTGGTGTTTGTTATTTGGTCTCAGTGTCAAATAATCTTCTATGAAAAGGGTTGATCAGTGTGGCAAAAACAGGAAGTGAATTTTTGAATCAGCAACATCTTTTATTAAGGCAATTCTTTTTTTTTTGAAACTTTGCATTTCTTAGCTCCTCCCATAAAGAAGGGAGCGAAGGATGACATTTGGACCTGGCCCATTTATAAGTCCCAGCTGCCAGTGAAATGTGGAACAAAGGAGGGAACACTACAAAGAGACAAGCTGGCTAAAGGTCAGACAAGCAGAGTCTTTTCATTGTTGCATTGTTGTCCTTTGATCAGCTGTGAAATAAAATGTTTCTCTGTGTGATGAAAAAAATGATATATGGTACATATATTGCCCATAACAACAGATGATTTATGGCTGAGATTTACGCTGCCTATATGTGAAAACATTTCTTTGAATTCCTTGTCCTCTGAATGTTTCAGGAGAGAAATGCATTCTGGTTGATAAGAAGTGGCTTACTCCAGGTGAATTTGAGAGGTTCGCAGGGAAGAAGACCTCGAAGAACTGGAAGCTGAGCATTCGATGTGCGAGCACCCCCCTGGGAAAACTTATAAAGGTTTGATGAAAAGAAAATTTGGACCCTTTTTGGCACGACTGTAATTTGTCCTTAATCTGTCATTTTTCTGTAACTTTTTAGGTCACTCCTCTTGCAGTTAGCTGTGATAATCTTATTTTCACATATTTTGTTTTTTGTAATTTCTCACAGGAAGGTCACCTGAAATCAGTGAGCTACAAAGGAGGAAATAAAAAAGTAAAAACAATAATTAAAAATAGATAAATTAATAAATTCTTACTTTTTCACCTTTTCTAATCTGAACAATATTCTGCTTTTTCTTGCTGCTAGGCCAAGAACTCCCCACTCGAAGGTTTAACCACAGGTTTGTTGTATCACTGTAAAACACTGCTTTTATAAAGCTGGAGTGTTTTTGGTTCCTTTTGAGTTCTCTCCCACAAGCTATTACAGGAGCAACTATTATCTAACATTAAATATTAAAGTATTAAAAACTAATGGCATTGACTGATGCAGGCAGGCAATGCAGACATTTATAAACATCCCCTATGCACCAGTATAGTACAAATACAGTACAACCCAAAAAAAAAAAAAATATATATATATATATATATATATATATATATATATATATATATATATATATATATATATATATATATATATATATATATATATATATATATATATATATATATATACATATATATGTGTGTGTGTGTGTTATATATATTATAAAAAAATGTGCATATTTAAGAAAAACATTCAGGCTGAGCCTCTTTTTTCTTATGTTAATGTCTAAAACCCTAATTTTTAGAGTCTGAGGGAGAAGATGAAGACAAAGATGAAGACGATAACCTGGAAGACCGGGTTTCATCAAATGATGAACATGTCATAGGTGCTGGTTGCTACAGTGTGATATTTATGGTAGAAGCTCATTTAGTTATGCATGGTCAGGTTATGCATTATATTCATAACATCTGTTTGTTTTAGATGAAGAAGAAGCAGAAGAACAGACCATGCAGCAGCCAGCAGCCAGTCTTTCCAAAGCCAAAGTGTTCAAAGTTACATGTGGCGGTTTAACTGGGACATTACACAAAAAACGTTTTGCATCAGGTAGCCATATCTTTAAGACTTATTTTTCATTAATGTCTGACATAAAGTCACTTGAGAAATAAGGTTTTCACAGTCCCATGAAAAACTAAGTACAACCTTACTGCTTCCATAGGAATTAAGAGCTAAAATAGCAGCCAGGTGCTGCTGATCAAATGCACTGATCATCAACAAGTGTGAGCACCTCGATAAAAGTTTTGCCAGTTTGCAGGTCTGGAGAATTCAGGTGTGTGTTAACACAATACTACATCCTTCCCGGGAGTAGACTTCCCCAGTGTCAAACTCTGCAATGCTCAGAGAAACTGTAAAAAACCAGAGAGCTGCATCTCAGAGTGTACAGATCTCGGTTAGCATGTTAAACGTTTACGTTCATGACAGCAGAATTTCCAATGGACTGCACAGAATTCTGTGAAAACTTTCTTTTTCACATGACTGTATAAAGGACACTGCATGTTAGTGCTTTGGAATTATGTTACTTTGAAATGAATGAAATGGAAAGACTTTAGTTGAGGAAACTTTCTTCTCAAAACTTGCTTCCCCAACCAGGGACAGCTGGGAAGAGCATTCGTACTGAGACAAGCTGGATGACCCCAACTGAGTTTTGCAAAGCATCGGGTCTGAAAAATGTCCTCTGGAAGAAAGACATCATGTGGGATGGAAAACCTCTCACTGTTCTCACTGAGGTGGGTTTTCATCACAGACTCATAATGCACTGCAACTTTGTGTCTTTGTGTGTTTCTGTGTATGTGAGGGGTGAAAATTATACACCAGCATTACAATCTTTACATTTTCAATTGTGGTTTATTTGCAGTCATCAACTTTCAAGCAGTTAACATGGTATAAAAAGCATGCAACTGCAGAGGGTTATCCTCTTGTCACATTTTGATGAATAACCACAGTTCACACTAACCACACACCAAATGCATTATCGTTGTTTCAGCACCGTACAGCAGAACAGCAGGCTCCGGTGTTAACATTAATACCAGCTATACAATATTAACACAATAAAGAATCTAAAGACAATGAGCACCTATTGCAGGCAAAATATCTAGAATCAGTGGCAGTTTGGTTTCAGAAAATCTTTTTCTATTATAATTTTGAAGTTGCCATTCACTCATGTGTGAGCACCCGATAAGACAAATAATTGTTCTCAGGTAATTTCAGCTACAGCTTAAATTCTGCAGTTTCATGAAATTGTGTCTCACCGGTAAATCTGAGGGCAAATTTAGCCCAGAGGTAATAGAGTCATAGGTTTTATTATGTCAAAAAGGATAAATGAATCAAAAAGGAAGACACTGTTATTTTGTCTTTTTCAGCCAGAGATCTTGAAGATCCATTCGCTTCTGTGTTATTGCCCAATGTGTAAACCAGACCCTAAAGACCTGGTAAGACGCAGACAAGTTTCCTTATGCTACACTGGAAAAATTATTGCATGCTTCATTTTACATCCAGAATGCTACTTTTTAAATTGTACAAAACCTGTCTCTCTAAACTTCTGTGAGTTTTTACAAACAAGGAACATTTTTCTTTCTTTCACTTGTCTTGTTCTCATGCAGAAACATGCGATACTAACCCACTTTAAGAGTTCAGCTGTTTTCAGTTTTCAGTTCAGTTCTATTTGTATAGCTTAATATCACTGGACTCTTTTTCTTTCTGATAGCAACTTTATGTATCAGCTTCTATTCTGACCCCCAGTCGCCTTAATGTATATGCTGTGCTGTTAGTCTAAGTAGGTCAGACCAAACATTTGCCTGTTGCTTCTGAAACAGACTCGTTTATATACACAGATCAAAGTCTTAAAATTTGGATTTTTCTACATTTCGACACCACCACTGTCCAGAGTTGCACACAGACTTCTCCAAAATACCTTTCATGTATATTGGGTTTTTCATCATTCACTCTGCTGTGCCATTTCACATCCATCAGAGACTGAAAGGCCTTAAAATCAAACTTTACGTGGCAAAGCCTTTACCACAATGAAGAAAAAGTCTGTGCCAGGCCAGATTAAAAAGTCTAACCAGTAATAATGCAGCCTAATCCTGGTTTTGACAAAACTTTAATAGGAGCTGATACTTGATGCAGCTGGTTGCAGTGGTCCCTTCCTACCTGCAGATCAATCCATGAGTACTTCCAAAGCAAGAGAGTTCATTTACCCACAAGGCACAGCAGTAGTGGATTAAATTACACAGGATCAATCAATAACAGCAAATGACAATGTGTCTTTTCTTCACTTCAGACAGCTGCGGAAAAATCATTTGTTATGAAGCCATCACTCTCCATTACAACTGTTAAGATATTTCATTTAGCTGTTAGTAAAAGCCTGATCTGATCCACTGACTGAAGTCTACTCAAGTGTTTATGGATGCATTCCCATAACTACACATAAGATGTGGCCTCTCCAATTATTAAAGTAACTATAATAACATAGCCTCATGCATGGCCCAATTGCATGAGCGCTGTGGGTCTGCTGTGTTACATTAATTTAGAAATGACAATCGTAAGTTAGCAAATTGACAGTGTTGCATCTCCCGTGTCTGAAAGGGGCTATGGAGTCGTTTTGTACCTAAACAGATTTTCTGTGATGTACTGTACATTTTGCCAGGAGAATCAGAACAACGATGACGAGTGTTGCATCTGTAAAAACGAAGAAAAAGAAGAAAAGCTGGTTATGTGCGATGAATGCCCTCGATCCTTCCACCAAAAGTGCCACCTGCCTCATGTAGATGACACAGTTTTGAGGTGAGCTTTGCTGGGTTAGGAGCATCTACTAGATAAAAATAGTAATTGTTGTTTCTTTGTCGGTCCGTTTGTATGTTTTGCTTGAATCTAACAAAGACTTTATTTTATATTTTAAACCTACATGAATCTGCAGCTTTAACAGGATGAAATCAATGCTTCCCTTATACAGACCTGCTCCTGAGTGCTCAGCATTTTAAAGCAAGAATATTATTTATATTTTTATTGACCGTGTGTGTGTGTGTGTGTGTGTGTGTGTGTGTGTGTGTGTGTGTGTGTGCAGTGATAACAGTTCCTGGTGGTGCACATTCTGCGTTTTTAGAACCAATCATGTATGCTATGACAAGCTGGAAACGAATGTAATCATGTTGCGCCAAATAACTCAACACGTGATGGTGAGAGCATTTTCATTAGCTTCAAGTTTGTCCATCTAACTGCCTGTCTCTCTGTGACACCGCTGTGACCTGTGTCTCCTTTCTTTCATCTACAGCAATGCCAGTATCTCATCCTGTGTCTGCGCAGTGCTGATGAGGAGCAAATGTTTTCTACAAATCCAGCCCTCTATGTAAAGAAACATGTATCTAATGTTAGCGCATACTAGCTTTCTATTCATTAAAAGCAGGTTTTTAAAAGTAAATGCAAAACAAAGCACAGTGCTTTGGGAAAGTGCTTGCCCCTTTCCTGATTTCTTAGTTTTTGCATATTTGTTGCTCTTAAGTGTTTCGGATCATCAAAAAAATTTTGATATTCGACAAAGATGGCCTCAGTAACTACAAAATGCAGTTTTTACATGATGATTTTATTTATTAAGGGAATAAAGCTATCCAAACCTACCTGGACCTGTGTGAAAAAGTAATTTCCTCAATTGTTAAATCATTGATCAACCAGTTCAGTTTCACTAGCCACACCCAGGCCTGGTTACTGCCTGGCCTGTTAAATTAAAAAAAATCACTTAAATAGAATCTGAATTCAAAGTGAATTAGGCTCAAAAAAGATCTATGCCACGATCTAAAGCAACTCAGGACATAATTCCTCCACAGTGATGTGAAAGACTCACTGCCAGTTATCAAATGCTTGATTGGACTTCTTGCTGCCAAGGGTGGCACAACCAGTTATTAGGTTTAAGGGTCAATTACTTTCTCCCATAGGACCATCTTTGTCTTATATTACAATTTGTTTGCTGATCTGAAATGTTTAAGTATGAAAAATATTCCAAAAAATAAGAAATCAGGAAGTGTGCAAATACTTTTTCACATCACTGTACATGTAATACTCTGGCTATAGTCCTCTGGTTTTCTGGCTTTGACCAAAATGGATGTCTGCTTTCTCCCACAGCTGAAAAACTACACTGCTTCTATTAAGACTCCGATGTGGCTGGGCAAAGTGACAGAGAAACTCCAGCAGAATCAGTACCAAACAGTTGGCGAGTTTGTTTCTGATGTCCAACTCATTTTTGCCAACTGTGCAACATACAACCGGGTAAGAAGCTGTCAGTGAAAACTTCATGATGACATGACATTTAGTGCTTTGAGTGGTCCATAAGTCTACAAAAGAACGGTATAAATGCCAGTCTAGCCCATGTATGGATGGTTTGTTTTCATTATTTTTGATATGGTTTTGAAAGGTTTTCATCAGCCAGTAAAAAAGAAGAGTTGGATAAAATTGAATTGAGAGATTTTGAAACTTTAATTAAGATAAATTGGATTCTGTTTTTCCTTTGGGACTTATTTTGGTGTGTTGTGTTGTTCTTTTTCAGAAAAATCCTGAAATCCTTGCCATAGCCGACCAACTGAAGCAGTTATTTGACAGCGAGTTTAAGAAGGCTTTCAACATCCAAGAAAAGTGACTTCAAAACAGCGTGAATGTTTTAAACTCTTCAAATCTGGGTTTTAAATAATGAAATACACATGTTACAGCTTTTTAGTAGAATGTAAACTAGATAACGGTTAAAAAAATGAAATCATTGTTTATAAGAGAATGCACAATGTCATTAAATTCAAACATTAACATACATTTTGAAAATGAACTACAACATACCAAGTGTTTGTGTACAGAAAAATAATAGCAGAGCAATTATGGGACATTGCTCATCATATGACAACACAACAGTATAATATTAAATGGAGTTCTTCTATTGGTTACTTTCTTTACATATATTACAAATGCTACACTGAATTGCACATATACATAAATGCCCAAGAATTATTAATGATTTTCTTCAGTTTTATGCACTAAGGCCAAAAAGAGTTCTAGTTGTATTTAAAAGTTAGGTTAAAATAAACCATTCTTGTATTAAATTTTTAAATGTTTACTTTGCTGCACACATAATTCATATCAGATGTATGATGAAAACCTGAATGTATTAGTCCACAGAGGATAACTGTGTCATTACAGTTGAATTAATTTGTTATTGCCATCTGATCTGTTTCATGTAGTATGTGTTTTTTTTTTTTTTTAAATAAAATGCATTTTCTGATACCTTGTTTATATCAGCAATTACTGCAACTGCAACATATATTCAGGAAACCCAAAATGCTACATTTCCAGTTAATATGAAAGTAATTACATGCTGAAAGTTAAATCCGGATTATCATCTTATTTTGATTTTTTTTTTTAACTTGCACCAAATGTGCGGTCAGTTGACGTCACGGTCACGGTTGCCAGCAGCAAATCCTTGCTGTGAGCTGCGCAGCCGCCCTGCGCATCCGTCGGCTGAGCCGAGGTGGTCAGCGCAGCCATTTCCGTGCCCCTCACGAAAAACATGCAGGGGGTGGCATTTGTCCATCACGCGCACAACTAACCAGTCATGACTTTAGCAGCAGGACTTCAGACTGAAGTCTGCATCATCGATTAAGAGCCGCGATCTCCAAACTTTCTCTCAATTCAACGCCTGCGCAGACAAAACAAGCTCTCCGTTCGGCTCCTATTTCTTTCTTTTTTTTTTTTGTTGTTGTTGTTGTTTGTTTCTGTGTCAGCCATGGAGGGAAATCTGCAAGGAGGCGGCAACGACGCAGCGGCACTGCATGTGAAAACTGAAGCGGTGGATGAAAATGCATCTGCGCTGGTTTTGGGCAGTCAGGAGTCGCCTGCGCCCTGCGGAGATACCGCATGCAGAGGAGGAGGAGGAGGAGTGGAACAGACTGCAGAGGAGCTGGCTGACACAGAGCTGCAAGCTGCCACGACAACTACTCCCGTACTGCTGTGTGAGTGCTCACGTGAGATCGTTTACGATCGCGTTCATTTTCATTACCAACCGAAATCTGTTGGTTTTCAGTAGATCCTGTAGCTTTGATCTGTTCTGTCGTCAGATCCTGTCAGCACAGAGCGGTTCTTTACCACATCTGGGGATGGAAAAACATACCTGAAGATAGCTCCAGGTAAGTGCGCTTCAAAGTGAGGAGAGAGCAGTAATAAGAATCTAACAAAACATGGATCAGACTGACAGGTACACACAAAACTGGAGTCATTCTGACAGAAATAATAACTGTCAACACTTGTGTAAACTAACTTTTTTTAATAATTCATATAAAATCATGATATAGCACTCTGTATTCACATATGTATAAATTAAATCCTGTGGCGGTTAAAATCAATTAAAATGAACTTCCCAAAAAATCACAAACACATTTTCATTTGCATGAAAATACTAACATAGTTCAAGCCCAATTCATGCTCCTTAAAAAGTCCCCAAAAGCTTCTGTTCTTAGCTATTCAGATCATATGATTCAAAATAAAAAAAAAATCCTGCATCACTGGGATTGTGTATTGTTGATGCAAATATTGCTAAATTGTATTGTGGTCAGAAGTTTGCATCCACTCATCATAGTCATAAATGTCACGGTAATTTTGGGCTTTTAATGATTTATTTGATCTGTTCTTTGCCCAGGGTGGAATGATGGTACAGCAGACATCTTTAATGACTTTAAAGAATAAGAATTGGGTGCACAAGTTTGAATTTATTAAGGATTTCCTCTAATCCACACAGGGTCATGGCCAAGTATACATACAGGCTCAAATATACACACGTTTACCTAAGTCATGCCCATGATGAGTGGATGGAATCTTTGGACCGCAGCTGTATATATAAACATACACATCTCATTTTAACCCATTTACCCTGCATATGAAGTGAAACTATGAGTCACCTTCATTCTCTCCCAGCTTCAGTAATGCCCCCTGCTCCTTCAGAGAAGACGCTTTCCTCTGGCTCAGATTTCTCCTCCAAAGCCGTTCTGTGTCTGATCGAGGCCGTTGGACGCCGCTGGGGTCTCTATGAGACTCGGGAACGCTCGCAGCTCTTCCAGAGTGTCCAGGAGGAGATGGCCTCCAAGGGGCACGTACTTCCTGTTGAGAAAATCCGCCGCAAGTGGAACAACCTTATTGTCACGTACAAGAGGGTTAAAGACCGCAGCCGGGAGACGGGACACGCTAAGACTTCCTGGGAGTTCTTTGATGTAAGTCTAATAGGACACAGAAACCAGTTGTTGATATTTTGTATTAATTTAATTAAACCTCAGACTTGGACATAGTTCTATGAATTTTTTCTAGCCCACTTTCTTATTTCCTTTTTCAGGTGGTTTTGAATGGTCTGCCTGTGCACACTGTATAGTCTAGTCTCCAATTATGAGCCTGACAATCCATTGAAAACTTTTTGTTCCAGTTTCCTTTTTAATAATTTATAATAAGAAATGTGGCATTACAACAGGACATGTGTCCAGACGTCTGGACCTGAAAAACTGTTTATGTCATATAGAGTAATATTGAATTTATACAGTTTTTATTACCATATGAGAGCTGAGGCAGTGTAGAAATGAAAAGACTGACAAGCACCTTGCAGGGTTAAATGAAGAATAGCACTTATGCAAGGATGTTTAGCCACAACTGTGAGGAAGAACAGCAGAAATAACTTGGTTTATAACATAACGTAATAAATGACAAGGTTTAATGTCAGCCTGAGGACAGCATGCTGATAAGAGATGGATTACAATGCTGTTTGATGTATTTATGTCTTTTCTCCATATCTTTGGGTCTGTCTTGTTCCACTGTAGTTGATGGACGCCACTCTCTGTGACACCATTGGCACTCAGATCGTCAACAACAAACGAAACAAAGGCAGCAACACAGTTTCTACACTCTCTGCTCCTTTGACTAAGATCGCTGCAAAGCCGCTGCAGCTTCCACAGCTTCCACAGCCGACCACCATCATCCGCCCTGGCGGTGACTTTGCTGCTGGTGGTGGTGTGGAGTCAGTAGGTCTGGGGTCCAGTGCAAGCACTGCTGCCAGTACCTCGGCAAGTGCAGCGACCATTAGCTCAACAAATGCTCCAGACCTCAAGCCCCTGATAGTCCTCAATGGTGACATAGTTACCACTAGTATTCATCCAGCCACCATTGTTCCAGCTCCTTCTTTTATTTCCTCACCTTGTTTTACAGAAACAGCCTCCACATCCCCTTCGCTTGTCTCAGCTAGCAACACAGACCTCAACACGTTGGGCTTTGCAAGCCGTAAAGCTCCATCCATCTCATCAGGTGTCATACCTTTCCGCCTAAGTACAGCATCACTTACCCAAAGTCAGAACCTCCTTGGCCTCTCATCTTCATTCCCCCTCACATCCTCCTCTCTCACTTCTTCTGTTGCCACCTCTTTGTCTACAACAACTGTGTCTGGAACTGAAGGGCAGAACCAGAAAGGAAAAGGAGAGCAGAGCAGCATCACTTTGTTCCAGGAGACTCTGAAGCGACAGGAGGAGCAGGCCTACCTGGATCGAGTGGCACGCCGCAGGGTGGAAGCCAGAGAGAAGAGGCGCGAGAGGAGGGAGGTGCGAATGTCAGAGTCCCTCGGAAGGATAGCCACAGCCCTGGAGCTGCTCTCCTCCAAACAGGACACAGTCATTGCCCTCCTGCAGAGACTGGCCGATCGGAAATAATCTACAATGAAGGGCTGGAAAGTAGAAGCTCCTAACCTTTTTTTGTTTCATCCTGAGCTCCTGCTTATGAAGATCTCCTGTGCCATGTTTGATGAGCATAATTTATATAAATATAAATGTGATGAACTCTTCACTAAATCACCAGTGTTACTGTTCCATGCGTTTCCATTTTTGTGCATTACAAATGTGTTGGTTTGCTTCACTAACATCAAATAAAAAGATTTGTTTGACTTGCACCATGAAACTGTGGTCCTCTGAATGCCTTGTTCCCAGATTAGAAGAGTGAAATAGTAATCACCAAAGATGTATGAGAAACTATGCCTCATTTTAATGTTAACATGTTAGTTTGTGCACAGTATTAATAATAGTTCAACCTAAATCACATGTTAAACATTGATTTCTTCAAATTCACATTGAAAAGAATGTATTTATTTAAATAGTGCCTTTCAAAAGAAGTTACAATAAACTTTACATGCAATTAAATCAACCATTACATTTTTCTCAAGTACAACAAACCAAACCAAGTGCCTTTAAAGTATTTAATATACCAGAAACATGGAGTTTTTAAAGAATTTGAAATGAAGACAGTGTGTTAGCATCTCTTCAAGTCATTCCCTCCCCACGAGGGGCTCAGAAGCATCCCTGTCACATTTCATTTTTAGGTTTTAGCAAGAAATGCCCAGGAGTGACCCAGCAGACAAGCTCAGGTTTCATTTAGGCTTGTAGGCAGCTATCTATATAATCCACTTCCCCTTCTATGAGCCTTAAAAGCAAATGTTGTGATTATAGTGTCAACCATAAAATAAACTAGGAGCCAGTAAGGTGAATTTAAAACCAGAGAGATTAGATTTAACCTGGCTATGCATCTGGATGATCAGTCTGACTCAGCTGAGGTTTAGTTGCAACAGGCAAGACTCTAGTACAGTAATGTAGCGAGAAATGAATGAATGAATTACTGTCAGCAGAGTGCTGCTTGAATTTTCACCTGGATCATGACTATATCATTCAGGACAAATGAAAAGTTTCACTGAGATGTGGTGGAGTAGTTCTAAATTAGCTCAAAAATGAACCATTCAGTTGATGCACTCTCATCTCAAAATACTATTTGGGTACTGCGCTCTTGTAAATGCAGCTGATTACTTTCCACCACTAAGAATAAATTGACACATTTCAATATATTTTCACTGCATGTTCAAAAGTTTATCCGATTTTAAAAGCATTAAAATATAATGACCACCAGATGGCGCCCAGTGACCATTAATTGCTTTTCTGCGGGTTTACGAAAACTTAACCCGCAGAAAAGCAATTAATGGGCACACTTTAGGTTGTTCATCTGTTGTGTAAGTGGATGGATGGTTAACTAAAAATGTGAATGTTTTCAGAATGCACTTGTTCTTTATAAACAAAAACAAAAGGGTAAAATAGATTCAGATATGTGTTTCATTTAAAAAAAAAAAAATTGCTACACTGGTCCAGCCCATTTGAGATCAGATTAGGCAGTGTGTGACCTGAGTTTATAAAACCTGTTGTATAAAATATATCAGTATCAATACATTTAATATCGTTTCCTCGTCGCATTACTTGTCACCCTTACTATAAAATAAAAGCAAATCTAAGGCCAGTCAAAGTTTCATTATTTTGGTGCAGTGACAGTGCAGGGTATGTTGGCCTCATTTGGTTCAGCTGAAGCAGAATGAAGGTACTGAAATTCTGCTTGAAGTCATAACTCCAAACAAAGGGATCGTCAGATCTTTGATCCCTAAGACAATAAAGGTGTGTCGCATGTAGGGGTTTCCCTACAAGACAGCCTACATGTCACTTAACTGGAGCTCGGAGATTTATAGAAATCTGTCGGGGCAGAATATGGATCACAAATCCCCAAAATTCGTAGTTTGTCCATCTTCGTTTTTCCTTCCCTGGACAGGTGACCGAAGTAGTCTAGGCTCGACAGGCGGAAAAATAACATCTGTCCTGTAGTACCGACTGACTGCCATGGTGGTGTAAGATTTTGATTCACTGGGTAGTGAGTCAGTGACGTGACTGCAAACTGGTAACTGCGGAAGGAGTGTGTGTGTGTGTGTTTGTGTGTTCCTAGCGGCAGACTCCTCTTCACTTTCCTTTTACTCAGCTCAAAACAAGACAACAAGTAGAAAAAAGGAAGCTGGGGTGAACATAGTCTGAACAAAGAAGCTTCCCTAACGGATTCACTGACATTAAACCATCACGTCTGTTTAAACAGCGAGAACAAGTGAGCCGCTAAATTCACTGACTTTGCATAAACAGACAGTATCTCACAGTTTGGTGACACCTGAATCTTAGTCCACCATGAGCACCATGTACGATAGCAGCGTGCCTGCTACAGCTCAGACCGATGAGGAGAAAGGTCAGTATGAAAATACACTTATTTTAGTTTCGCTGCTATTCTCATTTTCTGGCAGCGATTTTAGTTTCCCACCACGTCCTTTATCCAATAACAGTATATTTGTAACTGCGTTTTGGCAATAGAAGTACAATTAAACTAGAACCGAGTCAGCAGTGGCAGTGTTAAACCTGTAATGTTGGTCCTCATTCTTCTTATTCCCACTTTTGAACTCTCTGGACTGTTTGTATCCTTGGAATAAAGGCTTATTTTGTTTCTGTCTGCTTTCCCTGTCTCTGTGTCCTGCTTTTAACTCTTCTCACCTTCACCCTCCATGACAGCAAAACCCACTGATTCTGAATCTGTGCATCACAAAATCAAGAGACTCTTTCAACTGTCTATAAACATGTTTTTATTTATGATTAAACTTGACTTGAATATGACTACTTTAGGTAGTTACACAGTTACCAAGATTAGACTAGTGGCTTAGCTACTTAATAAGTTACTTATTGAAGTATGTAAATGTTGTGGTATTGATTAGTAGCCAGATTTACAAAGGATATTTGAATGAATTAAATTAGGTTAAATGCAAGTTGCACAGATGCTTTTGGTAACCATCAACAAGTTTCTGGCATATTTCTGGCTGGATATTTGACCACTCGTGTTGGCACAGTTGGTAGAGTTCATTTAATTGGTTGGTTTCCTGGCATGGACCCGGCTTCTAAGGATAGTCCACAAATTTTCAATCGGGTTAAAGGTGCGGTGACAGTTTGAGTTTACATGACTCATCAAGCTTCTGGAATGGCCTTCTTTTAGTTGTTACATGAACTATTCATATTTATTATTGAGTGAATGAAATAAAAAAAAAGCCCCGACTTCAACACGATTCAAGATTTGTGGACTATGCTTAAAGGCCGGATCTGTACCAACTAATTTAAATGAACCAATTCACCCAAGAAGAGTGGTCAAATATGAATTTGCCAGAAGCTTGTTGATGGCCTCCTATTTGAGAGGATGCTAGAAGGGCACAATCATGTTTTGGGTCTCTTGAGTCTTTGTCTTTTTTCTGTTTTCTAAATGAAGTTTGATTTTCACCTTTTACTTCTCAGTTGCTTGGCTGCCTGGAGCCCCCTGTCTCTTGGATCTCTGCTCAGTAATGAATCTATTGCCACAAAGATACTTTGTTATGGATAATAAACAGACCAATATCATTATAACATTTTTGTAATTATTGTTTACATTTAGTAATAGCAATTTTCTGCAATAAAAATCAGTTTAATGAAAACAGTTTTGGCTAATTTACTAAAACATTTTTTTCTGAATACAAAAATTTTATTTTCTGAAAAAGTAAGAGATGATGATGTTTATATTATCTTAATCAACAACTGCTATCTGAAATGTCGTGTAAGTACTGCAGTGTAAGAATAAAAAGATGGTTCTGTTTGTGTTCTGGGATATAACAGTCTGAGCTGATATGAGAAAGCTATGAAGTAGGGCTGGGCGATATGGACCAAAAGTAATATCTCAATATTTTTCAGGTGAATGACTATGTACAATATATATCTCAATATTTTTTCTTCCCAAAAGATATAATTAAAAAGGCACTTCTGAGTCAAAGCTACATGTTCCAAACGTCACACGGGCATTTTTATTAACATTCAGCTGTAGATGTACATGAGAAATTGCTCAAAAATAAACTATTAGCATATTTAAATAATAATGCTCCTCAAATAAATTAATGCTTTTTTCCTCTATAAAAAAGACTCACAGCTGTGCTATTAAAATGTAAATGGAAAAGATACAAAGGAAAATAGCAAAAGACTGATTTATTCTTTAAAAGGGTCACGTGACTTGCGGTAAAAACCAACTTCTGCTATCTGGTTGAGGGTCCAGGCGATGCCAAAGTGTACAAACAGACGCAGGATGAAGGCTGCATATATACAAAACACGCCGACAGCGGAGGATTTCAGGTTTCCAAAACTCTCCAAAAGTTGCTGACGAAAATTCGCTACATTTGTTGCGAGTCTAAAACTAGATCTAGCCACAAAGTTGCCAAGTTGGCAACACTGCCATGCTATCACTTCCTGCATGATTTACAGGTGAAGTGGTGAGGGAGCGAGGCGGGGGAGTTATCGTTATAAACGATAATGTCTCATCTTATATTGCGTTTGAAAATATATCAATATTTCTTAAAAACTCGATATATCGCCCAGCCTTACTATGAAGTGCAAATATGAAAAGTCAGAATGACGGGCAGAACAACATTTAAGAACTTTGAATATTTTCTAAAAAAAAAAATGCTTGTTTTATTGGTTTGACAGAGCCCTTGAGGATCATGCTTCTTGGGAAATGTGGTGCAGGAAAGAGCTCGAGTGGCAACACCATCCTCAATAAAATGGTGTTCAGGTCAGAGATGAAACTGGGGAGCATCACTGTCCATTGTGAAAAAGAGTCAGGGGAGGTTGGAGACATACCCGTCATTGTGATTGACACACCTGGGCTTTTCGAGAAAGGAAGCAACAAGGAGGACATCATTCGAGAGATTCTTCAGCGTGTGAAACTCCAGGAACCAGGACCCCACGTCTTTGTGTTTGTAGTCCCTTTAGGACGGCTGACTCAGGAAGACCAAGACACCCACACGCTGATTGAAGCAAAGTTTGGCCCAAGAGTGTGGGACTACACCATCGTGCTGTTCACCCACGGGGACCGCCTGGAAAACAAAACAATCAACAACATCATTACTGAGAGTGATGAGAACCTCCGCAACTTCATACGCAAGTGCAGCGGTGGCTTTCACGTCTTCAACAACAAAACCCCAGAGGACCAGAAGCAGGTGACAGCTTTTATGGAGAAGATCCAGACTCTGGTGGCGCTCAATGGAGGCAGTTACTACAAGACAGAGCTGTATCCTGAGAAGGAGAGGAAAATCAGAAAAAGACAAGAGAGCATCCTCGAAGAGAGACTTAAAGAAATTAAAGCTAAGGAGAAGAACCTGGAGGATCATTACAAGGATGAAGACCTAAAGATGATGAAGACAAAGATGTGGAGAAAAGAGGAGGAGATGGCAAGAAAAGTTGCAGAGGAGGATCTTTGCAGCAATTCCTACCTAATGAAGACTTTGAGGGTCATCCTGTTCCTGGTTTTCTTGTGTCTACTGATCTGTTGGGCTACTGGGGTGGGAGCAAACAAGCTTTTGGGAATAGGAATGATTTTGATTGCGGTGTCTTTTAAGGTTTTTCCAATTACCCCAGGAAAAATACCATGGCTTACTAAGAAAAGACAATAGATGTGCTTTTACTGTGAAGCACTGCAATAACTGTATGTGTAAAATGACATTTTCATATTAATGTGTCAGTCAATAATCTTAATCAGGCAAAGCAACTGAAAAAATGCTGAGAAAACAAATAGTGGAGAGATTAATAAAGCGCTATTATAAATACATTTTGAATTATTTGATTCATTGTGGAATCACTTTACAATGCGTTTTTTTTCTCTCTTTTTTAACACAAGGAAAGTTTTTTGTTTGTTTTGTTTTTGTACTTGGATATATGATAGACAGAGCATCAGTTCTGAGTCCCACCTGTTGTGCTTTGAATTCAGGTGTTTTCAGTCTCATCGCCACAGGTGTATAAAAGCATCAAATACAACAAGTCAGCCTGAGTTATTAAACAATATGAAATGCTGAATCATATAAAAAATACTCTACTGTGCAAAAGTCCTGAACCGTCCCCATTTCTTTATACTTTGCTAGGAAACTGGGAAATAGATGCAGCAATTTATTGAAACTTGTGCAAACATACATAGAAATACATATAAGCCCATATAGAGGTTGAAAGTCTATCTAGTACGACCACCTTTATTCTTCAACACAGCCTGAATCAGGAACAGTTCTCCAGGCTTCTTAAAGCACATTCCAATCTCTTCTTTTGATGTTTCTGCCTTTTGTTCTGTTCTCTGTTAGGATGACTCCTCACTGCTTCAGTAATCTTGAGGTCCGGGCTCTGGGGAGGCCAGTCCATGACCGATAGTGTTCCATTGTGGCGCTGCACTGTTTGTCATTCTGAAAAATGAATCATACCATTTCCAGATGATACTGCAGGACTGATCAAAATTCGATGATACTTTTCTGTGTTGATGAATTAATCAATTTTGACAAGATCTCCAACACCACAGGCTGAAATGCAGCTCCAAATCATGACAGAGTGACACTGTGTTTTACAGATGGCTGCAGATACTCACTGCTGAACCTCTCTTATGACCTCCTTCCTACATATTGATAATGATCTTAGATAAAAATTTCAAAGTTCAAAACCTGCTGGCACTTCAGTCCTCTTCTTGTGTAATTTGGCATACCTTTTCTCCACTTTTTTTTGCCTTAAGAATGTCTTCTTAAGAGACTTAAGAGATCTGAGACCATTTCTGATGAGGCTTGAGATGGATCAGCTGAAAGGCCTGATGCACATCTCAGGTCTTGTGTCAGGTCTTTGCTGGATTTAAAAAAAAAAAAAACACTGTTTACTATAGCATTTTTCATAGATTCAATAAAGAAACTATAAGAAATAAAGACAAAATTATGTGTTTTTATGACAGGCTGCTAGTAATGAAAGTGCCTAAAAACACAATTTAAAATTTGTTCCTTTCTAAGTTATCGATTATATGTAGACCCAATCTTGATTCATCTCTTGAGTTAGGCTTTTTTCTGCTTTAATAATTCATAGGTCAGTGTTAAGTGGCTTCATAAACTAAAGAACATTCCTCTGAAAATGGTCAAGTACAAGGACTGGACTGAAAATGAGCGAAAAAGAAGCCAGTGTCCAAAGAAAAACTTTGAAACACCTTCAGAAAGCCTCGAGAACTGTTGCACAAGATCATCATCCATCATTTTCTTCTGATTATCTGGGGCCCAATCACAGGGGTAGGAGCCCAAGTAGAGAAGCCCAGACCCATCTCTCTCCTGCCACCTCCTCCAGCTTATCCGGGGAAACACTGAAGCATCCCCAGGCCAGGTGAGAGATATAATCTCTCCTGCGTGTCCTGGGTCTACCCTAGAGCCTCATCCCGGTAGGGCATACCCAGAAGACCTCACCCAAGAGGCACCCGGGAGGCATCCTAATCAGATAACGAACCACCTCAACTGTTCCTCTCAGTGTAGAGGAGCAGTGGCTCTACTCTGAGCCCCTCCAAACTGAATTCTTCAGCCACCCTTTTCCTCCTTTTTGTCACTTGTATCGGTAATCTCGCTCTTTTGGTCACTGCTCAAAACTTGTGACCATAGGTGAGGGTAGGAAGATAGATTTGCTTTTACACCCAACTCTCTCTTTACCACGACAGACTAGTGCTAGACTAGACTACTGTAGACTTGTGTAAAAATAAAGAGCGTTTCTCATTGTTTGTCAGCATTTAGCACATATGGGCACACCGCAAAATACAACTGTCTGCAGGTTGAACAAATACTGGTTGCACGCCTTTGTTATCAGAACAAATGAATAATTTTACACACCAATATACACTAACCAGCCACTTTATTAACTAATGCAAATGAAGATGAGGAACTGCCAGTGGAAACAGAGCACAGAAGTGAACAGAGAGAAGAGGCTAAAAACAAAAGAGAAGTTGTAAACTCAGGATCTGCGATCATTGGAAATACCAGAGATGTGGCCTCAAACACAGAAACCAAAGAGCGAGATGGTAAGAAAGAACTCATGGGCAACAAACAAACAAAAACAAAAGTTATTGTGTTTTTTTTTTTGGGGGGGGTGCCTTTTTTTCAATGTTTTCTTAATTTACAGGGCCTTCCTTTGAATCTCTGGCTGTGTTAGATGGATGTGGGAATATAGATGTCCCCTG
This sequence comes from Pterophyllum scalare, assembly GCA_024447675.2. Taxonomy (NCBI): domain Eukaryota; kingdom Metazoa; phylum Chordata; class Actinopteri; order Cichliformes; family Cichlidae; genus Pterophyllum; species Pterophyllum scalare. The sequence continues at coordinate 40,886 of JAMQGT020006573.1, forward strand.
CTCTGGCCGTAATGCAGCTGAGTAACAAGTGGTGAGGCCAGACATGAGGTAAGGTCATAAGGTCATATTATTCAGGCAAAGATTCTTAATTTATTCACACAATCATAATAAATGTTTTTTCCCACAGCTCGTCCCGAACAACTCAAACCTCTGCCTGCATCTATTCCTCACACATAATGGAGGCCTCGTCACAGTGGCCCTCAGCTAACTCTGATTTGGGTACAATGACTTGATCAACTGAAGAGGGAAAAAATAAAAATGCAACTGAGGGTGTTGAAATTACGAGAACATTATTACACTTTGAAAGTAAAAGAATTCAGAAAACAAAGATTAATCCTTCTGTGAAGCTGACATGCATTGCAGACAATGCATTAAGACTGCTGCATCATGTACACAGATCTACACTCATTGTGTGGAAGTTTCTCAGGTGGAATTTTACTTTTGAAAACTGCAAAGTTGTGGGAGTCTGCTGCATTTATACATTTTACTTTTTATGATCTGCTACACTCAGTTTTCCTCTAATATTGTTGATTGCTGAGTAGGGTTTATAATTGTTTTGCTTTGCTTTAATAACTCTTGATATTTCCTTCTTGCAAAATTTGAATAATCAATATTGATATGCATGTTATCTGTACATTGTGCAAAAGTTATGACACTGTGTTATCTCTGGCCTTTGCCAAGTTGTAGTTCTAGCAGTCATTCCAAAAAACAGTCTTCAAATATGCAGCACTGTGCAAAGTCTTGAGCCACTCCTCATTTCTTCATATTTTGCTTCCGTGGAGCCAGGCTGTCTTGGACTTTGTAAAGTGGTCTTGAGCAACAGTTCCCCAGTGCTTTCTGAAGGACTTTCAAGGTTATTCTTTGGACATTGGCTGCTTTTTCACAGATTTTCAGTTGAGTTGTGTTAAGCCATTTAACTTTCTTGGGACTCATTCAAGTATTAAAAAAAAAAGATCCAACTCAAGGGATGCACCAGTGTTGTGTCTACACATAGCAGACAACTTAGCAGAGAACCAATTTTAAATTGTATCTTCATACACTTTGTTCCTTGCAGCTTGTCACAAAAATACACAATTTGTTCCCATTTCTGTAGTTGACTCTAGGAAAAACTGCTAAAATAACACTGGGCATGGGCATAAAATTTTATTTTTGCACCAACAAGTTGATTCCTAAAGTGCTTTTATCTGAACACTTGTCATATCTCAGCTCAGTGTTCTTCAAAAATTTGAGGAATCTCACCAAGTGAAGGGCAAAAGAAGTGGCAGGCCTAAAAATAAAAACTATCTCCAGATAGATGTTGAAGTCATGTCCTTAAGAAATAAGAAAAAAACCCAGCAAAGATCTGACACAGGACCCGAGAGATGATCAGACTCATCAGAAATGGTCTCAGTGGAAGGGTGGCTGTCAATAAGTCATTCCTACAGAAGGGAAACAAGAAATGGCTGAGGTATGCCAAATTACATAAGAAATGGACTGAAAATCAGTACCAACAGGTTTTAAGGAGTGATGAATACAAAATTTGACATTTTTAGGTCAAATCGTATCTACGGAGGTGGTCATGAGTGAGGTACGATAGCCATCTGTAAAACATGATGGAGGCTGTAATGATTTGGGGGTGCAGTTCAGCCAGTGGTGTTGGAGATCTTGTCAAAACTGATCAAATCACCAACATAGTAAAGTATCATCAGATTTTGATCAGTCACGCAGTACCATCTGGAAATGGTCTGATTCATCTTTCAGCATGACAATGATCCCCAACACAGTGCAGTAAAAGCAAACCTGGATAGGAAAACCGTGGAACTCCACCAGTCATGTTCTGGCCTCCCCAGAGCTCGGACCTCAGTGTGGGATCATGTTGACAGAGAACAGACCAAAACATCCAAAGAAGAGCTTTGAATGTCCTTCGAGAAGCCTGGAGAACTATTCCTGAAGACTATTTAAAACTGCCTGATGCCCTGATTACACGAGACATGTCACACACATGTCACATGAGAGTCAGTGTTACGTGGCAATGCTGTTCCCTGGTATATATTAATTAGTGGCTGATTTAATGGCATCTGTAAAATGTTCTCAGTTTTAAAATGTTCACTTTTATGTGAAAAATTTAAATTCATATTTGGAAACTTAAAACAGAAATGCATTTATTTGTGGAGAAAATTAGTCATTGAATCCAGCTATAATTGTGACTTTTCAATTTAACCACTGAACAAACACAAAAAGTATAAACACTTTATAAAAATAAACAGTTATCCCTTCCAGACGATGAAACAAACTTGCTCGTTCAACATGGCAAACAGTAAGAAGAGTTTTACTGTTAGCTGCTGCCTGAATCCCCTAGCAAGACAAAAAATGATCCTATTATATCCGCAGGCTGAAGAGGAAAAAAAAAATACACACGGTGGCCTTAAAATGACATCATAGTTAGGTTGTTGTAGTAGCTTGTTTGTTTCTGTGAGTTTTGAACAAGAAACTCCTGTTTCTACAAATCTGAAAAGGACCCCAAACCACATTTGTGATATCTTTTGTTTGTGTCCAGGTGTCACATTAAAAAATAGAAACTCTTTTTGTGCATTTGTATTTACAGCTCAATCAGAGACGTCATTAATAAAACAGATACTATTCTGTCATATCTTCTTCCTCTCCATCTCTTTCCACTTCCTCCTCTTCCTCTTCATCATCATCTTCATCAAAATATTTATCCTCTGCATCTCTGTTGACAATGTCCAAGTTGTCATAGTCAGGATTCTCATCCACCTCACTGGAAAACAGAAGAACACAAACAATTAAAGACATGTTTTCAAAGCCCAGAGCGTTGGACTTTTGTCATATTTTCCACTGAACTTTGAAGTCTTTCTGTAACTTTTTTTTCTTCTGGAGTCAAAATTCGCTATTAGCTACTATGGGCTGTCTTAGTGCTGTAAAAGAACTGCTGACTGTTGTATTTCAATCCAAAGCATGACCTTTTTCTAAACCTCTCTCCTTAGTTTTTAATTCCAAACACCAACTAAGTCATTTTTAGTGCCCAAGTTCTTTTTAGTGCCTACACATAACCAGGTAATGTACTTAGTATTAATAACTCTGGCTTGAGTACATAATGATTTTATACATGGAAAATATTGATTTTGTGTACATGGACACAAATCAGTACATATAAGAAGAAAAATTGTCTTCAGGGACACAATTCAATAGATTACAGGTAGTGACTGCCGTGAGACTGCACTGCCTTCTATCAACAATAAGCAGATTTCAGCTTTCGCAGATTATGGATGGTAAATTTTCAGTTTCTCTGTGCCACTGTTATTCTGTGAACTGGCAAGTGAAATTGTGAGATTCTACCTCTGAAGGATGAAGATCTCAAAACTTTGATAACGAAGCCATTTTTTTGTTCAGGGACATGTTCAGCTTACTCAGTGAATTTACAATCTTCTTCATCGCTACATACAGTAATAGTCCAAAGAACCTGACTGACAGTCGTCTTATCTGTCAAAGGTAGCTTTAGGTTGGCTACAAAACAATCCACTCTCGGCTTAACGGAGATGCTGCGTGCTGTGTGTCTGACCTGTAGTTGAAATCTTTGTCTTTGCCATCTAGGAAACGCTGGTGCATCTGACTGATGAACTCCTCCCTGAGAAGAGCCTTCTCCTCTGGGGTAGGCTCGCATTCCTTCTGCTGGACTCCATCACCTACAATACAAACAAAGAGCAGAATAAGATTGGTCTAAGGAAAATGAAGAAGAACAGAGAAACAGCCTCAGATTGTTTCTTCGTTTCTTCACTTCAGTGTGCCGCGTTTCCTCCAACCCTGTCTCACCGTAGTCGTCCTCATCCTCTTCTTCCTCCAGGGCACCATCCTCTTTTTCCTGCTCCTCCTGCAGACGATTCTGGATAAGTCGCTCCTGGTAGGTGTTGAGGAGGAGGTGGGCAAGCCCTCCTGTACACTGCCCTGGCTCCCCTGGTCCCCCCTGTGCACCATCCAACATGGCCTCCTGGGAGCGCTGCAGCACCTTGAAGCATTGATGATGGCAATTAGAAAATACTCTGAAATATAGAGAAACTACATCAAATTAACTTCACCTCTTCATCTGTCAGGTACTGGCCAATATACTGTTCATACAGCAGTGGCTCCCTCATGCGCATCTGTTCTTCACTGAAATACTGACCCTCTAGGAAAGGGCACGACAAAACAAACAAAAAACATCACAAATTTAAAAAAAACAAAAAAACAGCGATTATGAGTTGGAGAGAAAAACAAGTATCATCTGTGGCTAAAACTTGCTGCACAAACACTGGTGGCGCCATAATAGTGAATTGCAATTGCATCAGTGTTCCCTTACCCTTTTGCAGAGCCCTGAGAGCAGCATAGCGTTGATTTCTGACTCTGGTCCTGTCGGTGCATCCTGCAGCTCGCCTCTGTATCACCTTACTGTAGTGCTGCACTCGTGGGTCTGAGCTGACATCGGTAAATGCTGACAGGTGCTGCGGCTTCAGGCAAGCCTGGATATTGTGAGGAAATGACAGCAAATATAATCATGGAATTTTTTGGTTCTTTGCCAGTACCATAGTTGATTTCTCTGGGCTAGGGGATTCAATTATTCCTAACCAACCACTAGACAACCTATACATCTGAAAATTAAATTGTTTTTAGATCACACTGATACCTAGCCATGCCAATATAGTGAAATTGAGCAGAATTAATCTAGTCTGAGACTACAGAACCATTTAATGAATTAAAATAAGTTTTAGTTTTGCAGCTACTTGCCATGCTGAGGGCATGTTCATAAAAATGCATGTGTTAATAAGCACAGGCACGCACTAGAGTTTTGCCATATCATGTCTGTAATAATACAGGTATCAATTTTTACATGATATAAAAATATAATTTTGTGCTATCACTGCAATATCAGCATCATGTGTTTACATTGCCTAGTGTGCGGCAACGAGACAAGCCCTGAAATGTCTGGGAGCAAGAGCTGCGTGTCAGCCTCCGGTGATGATTTAGTATCTAAAACAGGAGCCACCTCAGCAATCTCCAGCAAAGCGTAGTGCTTTGCAAAATATGCAAGAAAACTATTCCTGCTAAAGGTGGAAACAGCAAACTTGTTTTAACACTTGAGGCAAAAAACACACACCGTGGAGCACAACCAGGTTGTGAAGGAGGAGATGCTAACAGCTGGTGATGTGCAACCCTAATATAAACAAATGTGTCCACTGAGCTCGCTAGCTACACTCCATATAACAGGAAGAGTAAAAGGTGGGTGGAAATGACTGATGCTTAAAAAGCTTGATCCAAGATACAACATCCCAGTTAGAAAATATTTTTCTATTTTATTATGTGAGAATATCTGTGCAGTTCCTGAAGAGTTACAAGTTACTTTAGTTACTGTTAAACTAAAGTGATAAGCAATCATTTTATACTCAACACTAACTAGGCTACTTTTGTGCTAGCACTTATACTGTATCACTACTATTGCACTGCAATACTGCAGCTTCATTTCCTTACACGTATAAATGCAGCAAGCATGAATAAAAGACTCCTGAAATGTGGTGATATAATTTTGAGGCTATTTAAGCCCCGCCCTGGCATACACACTCTGACCTGTGTGCACATACATGGTATCTCTCCAGGAACACCAGCGGTCTGCTGCGGTACTGATGCAGCAGCTCCTCTCTACGTTCCTGTACGGTCAGCTCGGCCTCTCCAATCTGCTGGCTCTTCACCTGAGTCCCGCTCACAGCTATGACCTCTATCATGGCATTCACACAGCTGGACTCAGTCAGGTTTATATTCTGTATGATGAGCAGAAACAGGAATCACAATGACAGACAACACTTGACCCTAACGCGTAGATAGCTGTGTTACATGTATTTAGAAGACTACGCTGATGTAGCTGATGGGTTCACCTGGGTGTCCTGCACCATCCGGTGGGTGACTGTGAAGCTGTTGGAGTCGCATCTCCGAGTCAGCGCTAATACTTCCTCTGCTATTCTGCTCTTGTCTTCAGTTTCACACAAGTTTGGTTGTGTTTTAACAGGAGGGTCAATCTCTCCCCACATCATGAACCACGGCTTCAGCTCACCACCGTCTTTCCAGCAGGGAACGATGGTCAACTAAGAAAAGCTTGACTAACTGCCAACTTCCCGCCCTGATTTTTGTAAAAAAAAACAAAACAAAACAATCAATTTTAACATTTCATGTGAAACTCTTGCATGAAAAATGTAGGACGCTAACCACGCGCATTATTTTTACCTTTCACTTGTTTTATATAATACTCCGTTGCCATACTGGTCCGACATTCTTTTGTGTCCCCTTCTCTCTGCAACCGAAAGAATTGTTCCGGCCCCCAGCCCTGGCTTTGCTATGATTTTGTCGCCGGCCTGTGGGAGGCTTCTTTTTTTTTTAACGTAGAAAAGAAAATCCATTTTCTTACACGTATCATTGATACGTATTTTATAAATAACTATAAAATATATACTGCAAGTGGGTCACCCAGTTTTCTTTTTCATTCTTTAATTAATCAGTTTGTAGTCTTCAATAAATCTATGATTCCAGATAGTATGTTAGGTGACTTGACCAATATTTTATTATCACTTCGTTAAATTACTTTTATTTATTTATTTATTATATTTAGTATTTTACAATTTCACCTTAGGGTACAAATTTCTTTAGTACAACTGTGTGACTGACACATGGTGATTTGAATGGTATATAATGATAACTCAAAACATATAGGATAACCACACAGACTAGTTAGAAACATTACTCATGGAAACAAGCATGATTGTATCAGATGGCAAAACTAACAAAGCCTAAAAGTTGCAGTCTTTGTGTCAAATAAATTATATATACACAGTACCAGTCAGATATGGTTGTGCTTTTTCCCCCTCCATGTTATTTTTAACCTTATCAAACTATGAAGTCATTATGGAAAGTCAGCTGAGAAAAAGTGGCCCAAAGGTGACTCACCTCACATATGTCATAAAAGGTGGAGTTTGCTTCGTCATCAGGGTGAAATGTGGCCCATAGAAAAATGCAGATTTGGTCCACATTCTGGTTACCTACATTTTGAAGTCTTATTGTTGGCACAGCTGCAGTAAATTCTCCAGCTTATGGGTGTGAGACAGACTCTCCTGCTCAGATCCCGACTTTCAACACAGTCCAGAAAACTGGAAAATAACTATCACAAGGCTGCAAGAATGCAATCCTTGTATTTATGAGCATGAGCTAACCCAGTGCAAAATATTGTCAATGGTCAGGTTGAATTGTTTTCACCTTGAGGCTCTGTGTCTGGCTTCTTCTTGGCAAGTGCTCTTGAGTGAGACACTGAACCCTAAACTGCTTCTGTACGCACAGAAAAGAGTGTTCAGCTCCAGTAAGAGAAGTGATAATTCACAGTCATCCTCTGTTTGAGAGCCACTTTCAGGAACAGAGCCTCTCCTTACTCTCCAGATTCTTGGACAGGTAGCACCGTGACTGTGAACCATGAAAAGCAAAGAGGGGAGGAAAAAAAAGATAAGCAGGTTTTTGGTCTACCAGTGGGGAAGTGAGGTGAGTGCCTCATATAGTTTGCCAGCCAACATATATTCCCTTAAAACTCCTTATTCTGTTACAAAAAAATGTTGAAAAAAGTAAGCTGCTCTTGTGATGGAAATGTTTTGTTGTCACTGCAGGAATGCATTATACTACACCTCCATTTACTATGTAGGTATAGTATAATTTGTGGTTTCTGGTTTGCTGCATCTTTTAAGGTTTGACAGATACACAGCGTGTTGTGGTAGGGCTGAGGAAATCTCAGCCCGTGTGAGAAACATAATCTGGGTTTACCTAAACACTAAATGAGTATCATGCCCTTTTCTCCAATAAATAATACAGTCAAAGTAAAAGAATCAAGGTCAGTTGTTGCTATTGTTTGAATTCATAGTGAACATGCAGTTTCTTAGATGCTATGTGCAAACACTTGCAAAGTTTTTTCTTGTCATACTTCTGGCCTTGAGACACAGGCAGCTAGCAAAAGCCAGCTGGCGATTGCACATTACTGTGCCACTCCTATTCTTGCCTTCCATGACTGGCTTCCAGTGAAATTCTCAATTATTTTAAATTAACTGGGATATAATTCAAAATGTGCGTGTTTAAGTGCAACTCCAACTTTAACCCATTGGTGGGCATGACACTTGGTGAAAAGAATCTCCCTCCCAATCAGATTTCAAAATGTTTTACCATACAGTTTTAGGATCTACTCTAGACCTGAATGACAGAACGACTAAGGTAAAGGTTAAAATTATGGGTGCCTATACAAATTTGCCTGCTTGGTACCTCATAAATGACACAGTCAGCATCGATAGTGTTTTTGATTTTTTTTCCAATATTGTATCTCCTTCTCTTACCCCTCAGGACACAGCAGATGGCTCTCCTGTTTTGTTTTGGTGATTCAGAGGTTATACAGAAAGCACACAGTACTCTGACACAGCCGTTCAAATGACTGTACTATTTAGACAGGAATATGCTGCAGAGCCCTTTTTAAAATTACACGTGTCCCCATCTGCTGGCTAATAGAAGTACTACAACTTGCATTTCTGCAAGACAAAAACAAATATGAATCTTTGGTGTCCTGGTTAATGAACACAGTGCCATCCCTTCACTCTAGACAAGTGTTACTCTATATCAAGTCCCATTATTAAAGCCTCAAATGTGTACATGTGTGTGTTTGTAAGTGTGTAACCTCAGCACCAGTGATAAAGAGGTTCTGCATATATTGATGTGGCCAGCTGGCCCTGCTATTTAAACCCATGGCAGAGAGTATGAGAGTTTAGAGGAAAGAGAGATGTAATATCAGAGGAGGAGTGGGGGAGATATGAGGGATGAGTATCAACAGAAGCAAAGGGTTAAACTTTGGGGCAAGAAGAGAGAAATCATTTTAAAGGGGAATAAAATTAATTAAATATGAGGTCAGATTAAGCCTTTGCCAGCCTCTAATTAAAATCCTCCAGTGAAAATATCACTTCTATCAAAATTACCCCATTATCGAGCTCTAGTTGCAACACGATAGATGTATGCACTATACTGGTGGGAATGAGGCTAAATAGACCATCCACACTACCTTAAAATGTGCTCACAAACAATTTTGTGTTGACTAAATTATGGAAAGCAAACTGGTAAACTCTGTATGTTTGGAACCCAAAGTGCAGTTTCATGGTGACAAAACTTAATGGATCTTTCTGAGCTGTCAAAACAAGGTCCCATTATTTAGAATAGTCTGCAAGAAAACTGAAAAGTCTCTAATTCATTCTGTCTTTGTTTTCCATGCAGACTTTACTTTGACTGACACGGGAATCAATAGTTAATAACTGTTTTTGTTTTTTTGAGTTAATTGTTTCTCAGGGGACTCCGAAGGGAGAGAAAGAAGACATGCCAGGTGTGAAAAATGGTGGATGGATGTGAAGAGTGCGCCAAAAATTGATACTACTGAGTCAGCAGCCAATTGAAAAATGTAATTGCTCAGTTACTTTGTTACAGGAGACAACAGAGAGTCTTTTTTTGGAAAGCAGAAATAAAAAAGAAGGCAGATATGTTTATGGTACAGTGCATCATAATAACATAACAGTTCCACCAGGGGGAACAGCAGCAGCTAGGATTGTGGTTGAAGTTTAGAAAGGATAGATGATGAAACTATAGATGGAGCTTGATTTATGGGCTTGACAAAAATAAATAAATAGCACTGGGTGAGCGTGAAGTTTATTTCCATAGTTTAAAGATAGAGTGGGCCTAATTTGAATTATTTATCCATTTAAAGAGTTTGTGTGACATGATGAAATATTAGACTAAAAATAGATAAAGAGTGTCCTTCAACTAGTGACCTTGATAAGTATTCTTTTGTCTACTGCAGCCTTTAATTTCCTGTATTTATCTGAGGTCGCTGGAGCTCTTTCTGAAGTATCAAGTCAGCTTCTTTAATGAACACACAAAATAACCATCCAGTCCGATAATTTCCTCTTTGTGACATAGCAGAGAATAATTTTACCTGTGGACGACTGTTAGTGAGATATCGACAAACACATTGTGTGTTTGACAGACAGTGACAGAGACTGTTGGGAGAAGGTGACCCAGTAATTACAGCCAAGCCTGTTGTAAGTAGTGTTTGGTATATTTATTACTTAGCCAGACTGCTGCTTTGTCATTTTTTGGCATGGCTCTCACAATCTTCTTTATGCAAGTTTTAGGGTCAATCCATGCATCCAACTGTATATACACTTAAACTGCAAATTAACCAAAACATGGGAATTTATTGTACCATGCGTGCATGGAGTAGCGTATTGTGTAGTGGGGGTAATAAAACATAGACTTTGACATAGAGCAACAGTTCTCCAGACTTTCTGAAGGCCTTTCAAAGTTTTTCATTGGACACTGGCTGCTGTTTACAGTCATTTCTAGGTGAGTGATTGCGCCTGACCATTTTCAGAGAAGCATAAAAAAGTCAACTCACTCAAGCGATGACCAAGTGTATTTACACATAGCAAAGAACCAATTTTAAATGGTTCCTTTAGGCACTTTGTTACTAGCAGCCTGTTGGAAAAGCATATAATTTGTTCCCATCTCTTTAGTTTATTCTAAGAACATGCCAAATATAACACAGTTTGACAGGCATAAAATAGTATTTTTTTTCTAATAAGATGATTCCTAGAGAGCAATTAGCTGAAAACTTGGCATGTCTCAGCATAGTGTGCAGTGTGTCTTTAAAAAATGAGGAAACTGGAGGAGAAAAGAAGTGTCAGGCCTAAAAACTGTCTACAGCAGATGAACAGTATCTGAAAGTCTTGTCCTTAAGACAATACAATAAATAAATAAAGCAAAGACCTGGGAACAGAACAAAAGGCAGCCAACATCCAAAGAAGAGCTCTGAATGTCCTTCAAGAAGCCTGGAGAACTATTCTTGAAGACTGCTTAAAGAAATTACTGTATTTCCTTGTATGCTCGCACATATTTCAATAAATTGCTGCACCTGTTTCCCATTTTCCTAGTAAAATATCAAGAAAGGAGGGGTGGCGAAAAGACTTTTGCACAGTACTGTATTTGAGCTTGGAGGTTCATTGCTATCGCAGTGCTTCAGACAGATATCACCATATTATTATGCTGGCTGAGTTGACTCAAAGATCAAGGTATCGGCTCAAAGTCTTTTAGTTGAGTGAGCTAATGTTTTGTTCCTGTTGTTAAACAGCACCAGAACTGAGACCTCCACTATAGTGCTCTCTACTACAGCACCTAGCTGTACAATTTCAGGTCCCCACAGCAAAATATTCACTCATCATACATGATGAGAATCTCCACCAACATTAGCAGGACTCTCAATTCAACAAAAAGGAAAGAGCCCCCACAGTTCTGCACTGTTCTCCACCTACTTCCAAAGTGCATGGAGTATAGGATAAAATCTAAAGTGTAGTCTCCAGCAACATATATTACGTTTAGCAATTTTAATATGTGACTAATATGTTTCAGCTTGTAGTTTTCATCAAGGTCATCTTAGAACATATTATAACATTTTAAATAGGATAAATGCAGACAACCCCCCCCCCAAAAAAACAACTAATCATAGAAGTCTGATGTACATATCCACCAATTAAGGATAGGCTGAGCATGTGGTCATGCAGTTTAAAACCAATCACTGTCCCCTGGCAATGCAGGGCATCCAATCAGAAACATGGGTGACTCTATGTTTCGTCAATAAATTGTAGAAGTGCAGCACTTGTGATGACCCTTATGATGAAGGTCACAAGCTTAAGTGCATCAGGGAAATAATAAAGTTGCTCTATATTCTGTAAATCTGGCCAGTTGTTGATAGCTGATATTTTTTAAATCACCCAGCCCTAATAGTAATTGTAGTATAAAAAGAAATACCACCCTTACCTCCACAGGGCCCAGTGGCGATTTGAAAATCTATCACTAAAACACTGACCTTGACTGTTCCTCAGTTCTAATGGCCAAAAAATGTCACTTCTTCAACCACTACTCTGAGATCTGTTATCTTTATTAATAGACAGATTATAGACAGATTAATAGACAGATTATCATCTGAATCAACAAGAGAGAGATTTACAGTTCACTTTGCTGGCTTTCATCCCAGTATTTATGACTCATTTGAGGATACACATACTTTATCAAGATTGTGACTGACTCACATGCAAAGGTGTGTAGGCATATTTTAAAAGTCTTAATCTTGCATTAATATTAATTATACAGATATATTAGTGATGCACAGAGTTGAACAGGTTGTACATGTAGATAGACTCTGTGAGAGGAAACAATCGCACACACCGAGCACACAAGAACACGCAGCAAAGCAGGATTAGCCCTGCCAGCATTTTGGTTGGAGCCTTATCTGAAGTAATGGTGTATGAGAGTCTTGATTCATTTTCCCCTAGCCTGTCAGACTGAGGAGTTCTTTGCCTGGGGACAACACTTCTTGCATAATAACACTCTCAGTATCAAGAACACACACACACACAGACACACAGACTTCCTGCATGTTTAACACAAATATGCAGAGTCTCACTTGTGATGATCTTATCCTTTACAAAACCACATGCTTTATCATGTGTTTTCATCTTCAACATGCTCTTTGTTTTTGCAGCACATATGTAATTTTCTTTGTGTTTTTACATAATGTGAACATGACAAGTACCATCGGCTCCTGGTAATGCCAACTGACAGATGAGAATAGAGCTCTTAGTTTTTTTCACCTTGAAAGGGCTCTCTTTTAATGTCGTGTCATATTAGTTGATGTCACCTGGGACAGAGCGTTAATAATGGAGATGAATGGAACTGTCAGTGGAAGGGAACAGGTGTTTTATACTGACATGCAGGCATAGAGAGGAGGAGACAGTTGTGTTGAAGGAAAGCGGTGAAGGCAACATGAACGCCTGCAAGCAGGTATACTGTATACACTTTAATGAGGCACTGGAAGAAAACAGATCAGCTCATGGACTAGATATGCAGCTACGTGTTTTCCCAGTAGAGTGTACCACAGCTTAATGCCAAAGCCGGAACTGAAGACACTTTTCTAATGCTCACTAGATGCTAGATTCCTGGAAATACAAAATCTGTAAAAATATTTCCATGAGAAATGAAGTTCAGCATTTTTTTTCGGTGTGTTCTGGCAGCAATATTAAATTTATGAACTAGATATCATTTTTGAACTATGTACTTCAACCTGATGCGATGCTCCATATTTTTGGTTTGGTTTGTGTTTGTGTGGAGATCTCACCTGGAGCTGCTCTTTAGTCTTTGTCTTTAGTCACCTCTGAGGCACTTGTGTTCCATCAGGGCAAGCAAGGCAGTCAGTACTTGTCCAGTGAAATCCAAAAACAGATATTTCAGTAAGAATAATTAATTTGAAAGAACTGACCAGATTTATTGAAGTACAAAGTTTCAATTATATTATAAATTATACACTATTTGGCAACTGGACTCTATGCTGAGACAGCATAGCATAGCAGAGTCCCGACAATGTTAGGAAGTTGGAGAAGACTCGTCAAGTCTAGACGCTGATGGTGGTGGTGGTGGGGATGAAGCAAGTGGAAGACAGGTCTCTTAATGATCAGGATGCAGTGGACATGGGGAGGAGGTGGGTCCCATGAGTCTGAAAGGCTGAATAAGGAGAGGCACAGAGATTTAAAGCACATGGAGCAGAGGCTGATTGGGTTGCAGAAGGTGGGCGAGGAAATGAGAGAAGAAGACAGAACTGATTTTGAGGAAGTGATGAAAAGAACAGACTAAAGCCCAAATGACTAAGAACACAGGCAGACAAGTGCATTCAGATCTTCCTATTGAGCTGCATAAGCTTCATCAGTTAAAAAGCTACCGAAGTTAAACCAATCTCTCTCAGTGCATCCCTGCCATCTTGTGGCCATCGTTGACTATTGTCTCTGGAAGTAATCTTGACTCGGACTCAGATTTCACTAAACTCCAGAGCTTATAATGTTTTTTTGGGCATGCCCTTGTCCTGTTATCAAAGGCTGAAGCTTGTTAAGCTGAGAGTACAGCAGCCTGTTCTGGTTGTTTGCACATTTACAATGCAGATAAACCACTGGTCTTTGAAAAGATGGGAGACTAATGTGCTAAACAAGCTACCACTGGCTGTACTTTAACTGCCCTGATATCAATGGCTAGCCTTACACTGCATGGAAATAGAGCACTATGTGATTTACCATCTTAGTGAATGATTTTTTTTTTACTTACCAGCCATCTTGACCAAAATGTAGTGGACTTAGAGTGCACTGTGAAAAAGTTTTAGTAACTCTTTAGCAGGGAATGCCTGGATGATAGAGAGGGGTCATCAAATCCAAATCAGTTCTGCTTGCCCTTCTGTAAAAGTCACCACACACCACTGCTCTGAAGTGAGCAAAAGCCCAGGCCACAGCTTGCCTCCTCACTTCATTCTCATGGCAAGCCATTTATGCATGAATAACTCCTCCTCCTCTCTTCTTCTTCTCTTCTTGGGGCAGCATATTATACTTTTGTGTTTTTTATATATATATATATATATATATATATATATATATATATTCTTTTTGATTTTTATTTAGTTTTGCAGTTTCAATGCAGTTTAGTTTAAGATATCCAGACATTGGTTTGCTTGGTTCAAGTTCCTTTTTATTATTTAAAAATGTATTAAATGAATTTACTTTTAGCTTATTTTTTTCATAGTTTCACATGGATAAATTCAGGTATCTGCATAGACACGTGCCACTTCAACATCACGGCCTCAATGAACATATTGCATCAAAGCCTCCTCACGCCAATCAATTTGACCAAACTGACAAAGAGACTAAAACCAAATATATTTTATGTAAGTTTTTAAATTTTTATTTTAGTTAACTTTCAAAAATGCACATCTGTTAAGTTAATTTATTGACATTTTCTAATTTTTTAAAATGTTTGTTACAGTTAACTAAAATATTTTTTCATTATAAGTTTTAAATTTAGTTTAGCCTCCTAATCCTTACTCTGAGTAAACTGTCAAACATTGTTAGCAGAAAAAAAAACCAACAGATAAAAGTCAGACAGCTGGACAGAAAGGCATAGAAGAAGAAAGCTGACAGAAATGATGACGGGCGTATAGAGTGGCAGCAACAATACGTACTAATGAGTTAGCCACAACACTGCC
>JAMQGT020006576.1:0-24455 GCA_024447675.2 Pterophyllum scalare
GCCTGCGCCGAGCACTCGTCGTTGCTTACGTATTTTCTGTGTTTTATTGGCCAGTCGCTGCTGCGGATGTGAGAGGGGGAGGTGAGAAGAGTCGGGGAGGAGTGGCGGAGGGAGAGTAGTGTACATATGAGGGGACGAGAGCAGCTTTCTTTTCTTTTTTTTTTTCGGTGAAAGCGGGAGATGGCCTCTCCCTTCCTGCCAGGCTGGGACCCGGTCGACGGGAGCTGGCCGTGGTCCTGAACTCAGAATCCTCAGAGTAAAAAGCCGAGAATGAAGGATGCGCGTCTCCTCATTTAGTGTAGCCCCTCTTAACTTCATGCAGTGGCACACCTAAGATGGCTGCCACCGGATTTCTATGATATTGTCACTGACTGAAATGGGGAACATTATGAAGTACATGAGCCGCGCACGGGATGCAGAGCAGTGGGTGTAAAATACCATGTGCTGTTGAAGGGTGGGGTAGCAACACGGACTGAGCTGCCTTCTCTACCTCTCTGAAGCCTTCTGGTACAGAAATTAATTGTTACAGCACGTGCTGGCATCCCCTGTCAGGAAATCTCACCACGTTGCAGCCACACAAGCCTTTCTTCCACTAAACAGAGATTAATTATTCAAGCTGAACAGAATCCCCTAGGTGTCTGACTCAGTGTTAGTTACTGCCCCAATGTGAATATGCAACATAACCCGTTGATCTTTAATATCAATCGCACTTTAAAAGAAGAACAAACAAAACAAAACAATGTTTTGAGTGTATTGCAACACATCTGTGTTGTAGTGCTTCATTTTGTGCGACACTAAGCTGTGATGTTCTGCTGTGGCTTAATTGGAAAAGAAAAAGGAGTCACGTGATACTTTAAATCCTTCAGACACTGCAATACTGCAAGCACAATCGAGCACATTTATATGAACTGTGGTTTGCTCTTCCTCGTGAAGTGCATCTTTTTAATAAAAAAAATAACACATTTTATTCCCTCCCTCAGTCTTCCTTTCAATATTTTTAACATTTATGTGTGCAGCAATATATTTTATATGTTTTCTATTTCCTTAACAAGATTTAAAAATAAACAAGTCTTCGTGTCCTTTTTTTTTACAGGCAATTTTAACATCACAGTGCTAATCTCAAACACTGATGCAGTTCAAAATAATCAGATAAAGATGACATCAGCCAGCATGCAGTGCTTTGATTTTAGTTTCTTACTGTGAATAGATTAATTGGCCTTTCTTAAAAGAAAACAGAAAATAATAGCAAAGCAGTAAAACTTTCACATCTCATGTATCTCATCCTTGCACTTACTCATCATGCTGTACTTTTAGTGATGACTGTTGGAAAACCCTACCCCAGTCTGCTACTCACAGCATTAGCTTTAAACCCTGAAGTTCAGAGTACTGACATCATGGGAAACTCCCAAGCTGGCGAGAGATTTTTCCCAAGTGTGAGACTGATGTGTTTGTCTGACCTACTAATCCTGACTGGAACTACAAATTCTTGACTGGCCCTGACCTCCTTTGGAGTGAACAGAGTGTTCAAGCCAGACCCTTTCGTCCAATATCAGTGTCTGACCTCACAAATATTCCTCTGGATGAATGGCCAAAAATTCTCACATACACACTCCAACATCTTGTGGAAAGCTTTGCCAGAACAGTGGAAGCTATTGTAGCTGCAATGGGTGGGAGTGGGGGAGAGCTCCAAATTAATGCATCTGGGATGTAATAAAAGCTCTTGTAGGTGTAATGTGTAGGTGGCCCAATACTTTCATCCATTTAGTGTACCATCTAGGTATTCTAGAGGAAAAAGCATTTCCCCCTCTTGCATTTGATGTAAACACTATTATTAACACTGCTAGCAATAAGACCTTGCAACCCCATACCATGTCTGCATCCCATTGTTAATCTTTGATAGCAGTGCAGACTGCATTTTCAGAGTATCCTAACCTCCCTTTCTTGCACTGCAATTACACATTAATTTGAGGTGCATGCTGGAGCATTTGTCAACTGTACTCTTCTATTTGAGGTAAGTGGTTTTTTTCACCCACTTTTACTTTCTTATTACAAATAAATAAATAAGGAAAGCTAAATGACACCAAGCAACTAACTTTCAACAGACATGAGTAAACTGAATGCTAAGCAGATAATTAATATAGAAATTGTTTCTCTTTGTCTGTGTGTGTATGTGTGTGTGAGATAACCACAACTTGTGTTTCAGGGGCAGGTCTTCCTCTGTTTCCCACCCTCTGGAGTCCTGCATACCTGGGAGTGATGAACCTACCTGTTGGTAATTGTCTGATTTTCTGGTTGCTACTTAAGATGGAGGAAGACCTTCGGTTGGCACCTGATCACTACACTGGAAACAGTGAAGGTGGCTGCTTCAACCTGTACGTTCGCATTCTTTGGCTCTGTGACTTTGCCTTAGCTGTTGGTTCTCCTCTGCGCAGGACCCTTGGATTGAATCTGAGTGAGTTGCCAAGAGAGACTATTTCCCCTGTGGAGAGATTATTTAGTGGGCCTGTCTGTGATGGAGCTCTGAACCGATTAACTGAGATTCTTTCTGCTGTCATTCTTGAACCTGACTGTAAATAAACACGTTAACTTTTATATTCCAAGTCTGCATTCTAAGTCCAGTCTATACCAGAGGATATGACAAACAGTGTGTTAACTGGGACTATGACAGCTTCTGGAAAGTCAATAAATTGGTAAGAGTCAGTTTTCTTTCTGTCTTTTTTAACATACCCTTCTGGATGAGAGGACTTGCCACGTCTCCTCCTTTTGAAAGTTCTTTCCACCTGTAAACATAAAAACTGAAGCATATTAAAATCTAGCCAATTTTATGTGTAATTACAATGTAGGAAGGGGAATTTAGGATACTCTTATACAGCCTACACAGCTAATAATACTGTGTGATTAAAATGCAAGAAGGAGCAATGTTGTTCTTTCCTCTAAAATAAGTTGCATTATGGAAAAATACTTGTAGTATTATTTGTGTCTTGTTTCTTTTATATTAGTACACGGGTAACTACTAAATTATAGTATAATTTGTTTCTCTTTGGCTCGAAAACTGCCAGTTGTTACTGCCTTGTTTTACTGTAATTAAATTAAATACAATTAGAAATTGGTTAGAATTTTTAGATACTGAATATTTCACCCCAAATTCAGAGAAGCCGTATGTACTGTAGCTGCAGTGATATTCATTGTATAATCAATATCACAATGTTATGCTTAATGTTTAGGCCTGTATAGATTTTTAAAAATTCAGAATAATTAAAAGTTTGAACATTTAAATTCAGTCTCTGCAGATTTATAACCTTAAATAAACTGCGGTTCTGAAGGTAAAGAATTGTTAGCACTACTATCTGTCTTTTCCTTTGGTGTTGACTGAATAGCTCTGAGCTTCCCTCAGAATTTGGAAAACACCTTTATTTTTAGGTTATCTTTCTCAGCAAAATCAGCTTTTCTTACCATTTCTTGTCCTTTTGACCCTGGTTTGTGTTTACCTCCCCTGCCCACTCTTGTAATACTTACAGAGCCAGAACACTATGACAGCCCTTATACTGTGAGCTCAGCATGCACAGAGGATGAGCAGGCCCACATGCTTCATCTGTGATTTAATTGATTCTGACAGCCGGACTGACTGGCTGCTACTCCAGATGTTCTTTAAGTGTCTGACCAGCAAGTAACCATGGACCATGGACATCAAGGACTCCCTTATTTTTTTGTTGCCCTGACTTGGCATTTAACCATCTTTCTTCTTTAGGTTTTACTCACACAGCCTGTCCATGTTCATGCCAAGCATGACATTTGCCTTTGTTCCCCATAGTCCTCAGCTCATTAAGTCCTCAACAGACCTCTGCCAGTTCCCATTGGGTGCTTGTACACTGACACCTCTTGGTATTCTGCACACATTTTAGAACCCTAGGAAATGGTTAGCGCCAAAGTCAGAGGCAGAACTTTCTAAACCTTTTAAACATTAATTATTGACTGATGTTCTTCACCCCACTCTTCTACTTCAGTTAGAGTGTATACACATTAAATGTTGATGTTCTTCAAGGTACTATAACATAACTGCAAGTGTGGAAAAAAAAACTTCTTGTAGTGCAACTGCTGCTAAAATTATTTTTGTTTGTGTTTTAAGGAAAATCATCTACAGTATTATTTTTCTTTACTTTGATTTAAGATACAAATTGCCCAGCTAAGGACAATACATTCTATAAAACAATCTCACCACTTTAGATATAGCTTTTGATAAAGAAAATTTCAGACATTTGAAGACTTCTTCTCCTTTGTAGCTCAAAAGTTTCATTTTTGGTATTAATACTTGGAAATATTTTTTAAAAAAAAACAAAAAAAAAACTTATCTAGGTTTTATTATGCACTGAAATTACTGCAATTGTTGAATTGCAATTGACAGTCTCTTGAGCTTTTCATAAATTTTTTCAGTCGTTCTTCGTGAGACTGCCACAAATAAACTAAACAGTGAGTCTGGGGAATGTAAAACTACAGCATGTTTAGAAACACAGAGCCTGACCATAGTTAGGTCCATATGTTTTTGGATAATTACACATTTTGTAATTTTGCCTCTCTGCACCACCACAGAGGATTTTAAGTCAAACAACAAAGATGTGATTGAAGTGCAGACTTTCGGTTTTAATTCAAGGGATTTAACGACAGTACCGGATTAACTGTTTAGGAATTACAGCCATTCTCACACACAGTCCTAAATTTTCAGAGGCTCAAAAGTAACTGGACAAACTAAGATAATTTTACATATAATGTTTTTTGACATTTGGATGAATATTTTTGCAGTCCATATCTGCTTGATGTCTAGAGCCAAAGAATGTCAACAAAAGGGGAGTTTTTTCCTTTGAGATGCTCTGCTGGGCCTTTGCTGGATCCTCTGTCAGTCGCTGCTTGTCTGTGGGTCTCACAGTCTGAAAAGCATGCTGTATATGGCTGAGATCAGGTGATATACTTGATCATTGAAGAATATCCACTTTATTTACCATGAGAATCTTTTGAATTGCTTTTGCAGTATGCTTTGGGTCTGTGAGGGACTGTCTGGTCAGGGTTTTTTTTAGCTTCTGGATGAATCTGAGCAGAGAGTATAGCCCTGTACATTTCAGTTTATCCTGCTACTTCTGTCAACAGCCTGGATCTGTTGGCAGCCATACATGCCCATGCCATAACCTCCAACATGTTTGACAGATGATGTGGTGTGCTCCATACTTTTCTCTCCCCATCATTCTATCATAAGTTAATCTTGGCTTCATCTTGTCCTCAGATTTATGCAGGTTCTTTTTTGATGTTTGCCAGCAAAGTCTAATCTTGTTTTCTTGTTCTTTAGTGTAGCCAGTGATTTGCACCTTATTGTAAACTTGCTCTACTTTTGATTGTCGCCTTTGACCGTGATACACCTATCTCATTGAGAGAATTTTTGATTTGGCTAAATATTGTGAAGGGGATTTTCTCATCCACAAAAGGAATTCTGAGTTCAACCACTTTACTTGTCTTCTGCCTTCCAGGCCTTTTGGCATTGCTGAGCTGGCCAGTGCATTCATTATTTTTAAGACGGTACCAGATTATTGATTTGGATATTCCTAAAGTTATTTTAAATCTCACCTGTAGGCTTATTTTGGAATTTCAGCCTGATCATAGCTTCCTTCACTTACATCAACATCACTTTGGACCACATATTGAGCATTCCAGTGAAAAACTACCAAATGAAAGACCAACACTTGGAATCAACTCAGATCTTTTTTTCTGCTTATTTTTTCATGTGATAATTTGGAAATGAGCCTCATCCAGCCATTAAACAGTTTATCAGCCAATTATCCAATTACTTTTAAACCTTTGAAAACGGGGACCAGTGTGTATGAAAATGGCTGTAATTCCTTAACAGTTAATGCAATGCTTTTGTAAAACCCCTTGAATTAAAGCAGAAAGTCTGCACTTCAACCACATCTTAATTATTTGGTTAGGCGGTGTGGTGGTGTATGGAGGCAAAATTACAAAAATTATTCCACTGCCCAAAAAATTATGGACCTGACTGGAATTGTTTGGGTTTCTCAAATAGAAATGTGCCAAATACAAATCTGTCTTTAGCCAAAAAAAAATGTTAGACACACATAACTGCTTTTGAACATCTGCATTTCATTGAGTGGACCATCTGTTGATGAAAAACACGTGGCATCACTGAAAGCTCCAAAACAACGGCAGCACTGACCTTTGGCTGAGATTATTTTCTCAGCTGTTATTGTTTACAAAATCCTGAACCTTGAACCTGAGTTATTTTGCAGTTTAAGATAATGTGCTGGTTGCGTACCAAATCAATATCAGAAGAAATGTATTTATTTATTTTAGCTGTATTCACATTTATTAACACATCTATCAAATAACACATGGTTATTTTATAACTATGTGTAATTGACTTTATCTTCACACCCGATACCAGAATGAATCTCAGAATGAATCTCTCAACAGCCTCTTTTCAGTTCTGATTTTAAATAAAAGCTATGAAACAACTGAGGACAAAAATCATAACTGCACAAATAGAACCATTGAAAAAACTGCAGATCTGTCTTTTTTGTGCATTTTCTTGGTAAGGTCATTGTCAGTTTTAGTTGTTTCAGTAAAGGCTATATGGATGTGTGTGTGTGTGTGTGTGTGTGTCTTGCATGCCACTTTTCTTTGTACAGTTGACTGAGACTGGATAGGTAAAGCACACAACGATGCACCATCGTCATTTATAAATCCTCTCTGTTACATAGACACAGAGCATGTTTATTTTATTCAGGTGATGATATATTCCATGACAAAGTGTAAGTAACACACACACACACACACACACACACACACACACACACACACACACACACACTCACAAAGCTTCTCTGGAGGAGTTCTTTGAAATATTTAAATGCTGGGAGTGTTTTTAATGCGAGATTGATGGAATAGGGTCAGTGTCAGCATTGCAGCTACTATCGCCGTCTCTTAGAGGACTTCACACCCAGCAAATGATGATACTTAATTTCACCAGGAAGGAGTTTACATCCAGGGAAGCTGGTATTTTAAGTTATTTCATCCTGGTGTTGTTTTTATGTGTAGCATAACTGACAGTATATATGGATTGCAGGGATTGGAATGTTTAAGAGTTAAAAAAAAAAGGAAAGGAGAAAAGAGAGAGCCATTTTGAGGAAATTACCAATCTACAAATCCTTTTACATAACCCAGTCTTCCATGCCCGCCCCCAACCCCCTTTGGCCAAAAAATAGAAATTGCAATTTTAATATTTTCATGTTCCCTTCCTAACATTAATCTTGCAGTGAATTTTAAGTGCTACCCAGCAGGTTCAGAAGAGCACATTCAGTATTTTATTACCTCTTTTCTTAACAGCTAAAAATGCAAAAGTTAGTGACACGACCTCCTTTTACATAACATGTATAGTTTATGCTTCATGGGTTAACTGTAAGGCTACAGAGAATCAACATTTTAATATGTATTAAATCTAATTAACCTTAACTCTGGTTTCATCTGGGTTTGTACAGTAAGCTCTGCAACAGAAAAAAATACTGCATTCAAGTCACTGGCTCTCAGAGTGTATTATATATGTTTTTGCTCCTTGATAGGTGGAGGGCTCATGACAACCGCCAGATTTATGCTTGTCGCTTCCTCCCACAGTTTTCAGAGTATGGGGGGATGTGATGCCAGAAAAAGATTCATTAATAATGCAGCGAGAGGCTGGAGCCTCACCACTTTAACATGACGAAAAAACAATACAAAAACCTCCCTGCGTTAGGCCAGCACAGTCCTCTCATCCACCGGACGATACAGTTTATCCAGCCAGTGCACACAACAGCAGATGAGTTACAGCATATTTAGCTTATTGTGCGTACAGCTGACACATTTGTCAAGTGAATTTTGAACCGAGAAGGATCAAGGAAGAGAACATCTCTGCAACTTGAGAGATTTTTCTTCTCATCATCGTGGCTAAGTACTGCCCCCTTTTGGCTGAATGATAAAAGGTCGTTTAAAGTATTTTGGTTTGCTGTGTTTGAAGATGAGCATACACAAAGATCCCCGTGTGATGTGCATTTCAGATGAAACATTATTGTTTGTGTAGTGCTAAGTGGATGATTATAAACCACTCTGCTGTGTTAAAATCAAGGCTAAAAAATTATAAACCACTCCGCTGTGTTAAAATCAAGACTAAAAAATGTCACACCTTTTTAAATATATCTGTGGCCCCGCCATAGATTGGTGAGCTGTCCAGGGTGTACCCTGCCTTTCGTTCTGTCGCAGCTGGGTTAGGCTGGCATATGAGCTGAATGGTGGTGAAGATGTTATCACTGTTGTCTCACAGCCACAAAGTTCAGGTTTCAGTGTTTCTCAGAGCATTTGTTTTCTCTGGGCCTGGTTGGTTTTCTCCAGTAGGACTCTGTTTACTGGTGATTTTAAATTGGCCATTGGTACAGATGTGAGATGGGTAAAGCCTGTGAGCAGTGCTATACAAATGAACATTTCCAAATTTAGATTTTTTTTTATTTTTATTTTATAAAGACATACATTTTTACTGTTACATTAAGGTGGAAAATTGTCACCAGACATTCAGTGTCTGTGCATAGTACCCTATGTTAGTGGCATAAAGACAGCACCTTAGCAGGAGTGGGCAATGATGTGAAACCAAGTGATGGTTTCACATCCTGAAACGGCAAATAATGAGTTCTGTAACTGTAAGCAGTAGTGGCTAAAGACAACAAAATGTTTTTAATTTCTCCCAAGATATCTTCTTTTCATTCATCTCTTTTCCCTTTCTTTGTACCCCACTCTGCATTTAATCATTAGTTATTATTAATCTATGGCTCTCCTCCACAGCATGTCTTTTGTCCTGTCTCTTACCCCTCACCCCCAAC
Organism: Pterophyllum scalare; assembly: GCA_024447675.2. Taxonomy (NCBI): domain Eukaryota; kingdom Metazoa; phylum Chordata; class Actinopteri; order Cichliformes; family Cichlidae; genus Pterophyllum; species Pterophyllum scalare. Next base: position 8,901 of record JAMQGT020006576.1, read on the forward strand.
CAGTCGTGGCAGATGACTACCTCCCCCTGAGCCTGGTTCTGCTGGAGATTTCTTCCTGTTAAAAGGGAGTTTTTCCTACCCACAGTCACCAAGTGCTTGCTCATAGAGGGTCGTTTTGCCTGTTGGGTTTTCCCTGTAATCATTGTAAGGTCTTTATCCTACAATATAAAGCACCTTGAGGCAAGTGTTTGTTGAGATTTGTTGCTATATAAATAAAATTGAACTGAATTATGCATTGCATGTTTAACAGTGTGGGATGTTGAATTTATTCAAGCCTACAGTATGCATGCTGGTGAGGCTGGGGAATATTGATTGACATTAATTACATTCATCCATCCATCCTTTTTTTTTTTAACCCATTTTCACATTTTCAGGGTGAATTTCAGAAGAATTGTGAATCTTCACTGCTGCGTAACAGCTATTTCTAATTTTATGATTTCTGGGTTTTTTTTCTTTTTTACATGCAAAACATAGATAACCTCATATGAGTATTAGTATAGTATAGTATTCAGGCACTGCATTTCAGGGTAGAGTAAAACCATGGCTAATTGTCATGGTCCCGACTAAGGACCTGGTTATGTTCCTGTTTGTCACCCTTGTGTGCTCCCTCCCTGTCCTCAATCTGCAAAATATGACACTCAGAAGTATTTTCATACTTCTTTTTACACTTTTTACACTTTTTCATGAATAACTTTATAGTAGTATTGATTGGACAGCACAGTGATACAGTGATTAGAACTGTTGCATGACAGCAACAGTGGTATCGACCCCAATGGTCAGCTGGGGCCTTTAGGTGTGGAGTTTGCATGTTCTCCCTCCTACAATCCAAAGATGGTGTGAATGATAGTATGAGTGGCTAGCTCGCTCTCTCTCCTTATGGTGGACTGAGTGAAAAAGAGAGGGAGAAGAAAATGGATTCATGATATTGCCGACTGTTTTTTCTTTCTTTCTTTTCTTTTCTTTTTTTTTGGAACAAACCACTGCTGAGGAGTTCTGTTTTCTGTAAAGAAGAGACGACAGCCCCAATGGGTCAGAGCTCACATATCGTCCTGAATAGAATATTCACTTTCCCCTTAGTTGATTGGCCAGTGACCTCTATTTAGATTGATGTTTTTCACAATCTAATTTCTCTATTGCACAGTTTTCAACAGTAAACATTTATATGGCTGAAATGCATGTGACCTTTACTTCCAATCTGCAATAGACTTCTCACAACCTTCATGAAAGTTCATTTTAAACACGATATTGTAAAATGTCTTACAATTTGGGTGCAGTCGGACTGAAATTTTTATTTTGCCTCTCCACGGTTACCTAGCTCATTCAATAGAATTGGGATTTTTAAAAGCGAACTTGAAGTGGAAAGAGCCTAATGCCACAGTCTTTACTTGTGAGAATTACAAAAAAAGCAAACTATTCTTATCTCTGCCTAAACGGGGAAGGGGATTTCATGTCTCTTCTCATCAAGACTGCTGCATGAACCTCTATTTTTACATCAGTTTAACGGTCCTGTCAGCCTCCAGCTGGAACAAAATGAATTCTAAAAGAATCCACATGACATCTGTCTTTACTCTCGCGCACCGGGTATCCATCACTTTCAGAACTGATTTTGAGAGATTTCTAAACACATTAAACCTGGCATTTTGCTACCTTTTAGGTGCTTGCACCCCATAGCAGCCAGGTTTCCTCTGGCATGGGCTGATTCTCGCTGCTTTTCAGTGCAGATTTAAATTGTGATTGGTCACTGCCTGAGGGATTTGGGCAATCAATGTCGCTTTTTATTTTAAAATAACTTCTCAAAACAGGCTTCTGACTTTTTCTTTTATGCTGTTTTTAATCACACGCTGCCTGCTGCTCTTGAATGATTACTTTCAAGTTTTGAGTGGCCAATTTATTCTAGTATATATTCCAGCAATTCACAAGATATATAAAGATATTTCAAAATATCTATCTCATCATGTCCTGTTTTTAAACGGTCGCTTTTGTCGTATCATTACTGTAGGCATTATGCAGTTACCTGATGCCTATTTGTTTCTTAAATCATAATGTGTGTGTACCTATTTAAAATTATCTATAGCAGGTGTTTTAGCATTTGGTGGTGTGATGTGAATATAGTAGCTGCACTGCTTTTACAGAGGCAAATGTGAAAAATAAAAAGGGGCACTAAATTCAGCAAGAAGGTCTGTTGAAGAGAACCAGAAGCTGCTCTTGCATCAGCAAAACTAGCCAGCTCTCGAATGATGATTCTCTAAATTTGTTCATACTGGTGAGTTGTAAATAAATAAGTTCATAGGGAGCTCTCTCCACTCAGAACTACATTTTGGCAAGAGGTAAAAAGCTACAAAAAGGTGACTTTCTTTCTTTTTTCTTTTTGTTTTAGATATGTGATGGAAAAGTGCTTTGCTTTACAATAAATTGTTCAAATCCAGGTTGTGGTTCAGAAAATTGCTAATATTATTCAGTGACAGCCTCATCCCTAATTTCACCCTTGCTTAAAAATTCATCTGTAGTACAGATTTGTCACCAAAAGAGGTCAGCAAGATACTTTTTATATCAGCACACATGACCTAAATATCAGTGGTTCCTCAGAAAATAAAATGTAATTAAAGAATCCAGCAATGATTAAGGTCTGAAAAACATAGTCAGGAGCTGTGATACTTTCTCTCAGTTCAACACAGTCAGCTGCAGATATATTTTTTAACTCAGTCAGTCTTTAAATTAATCAAAAGTAATATTGAAAGGGAAAATTTGCTGGTTTGTAGAAGACAGTTAACCAAGGTTTCTGCACAGATATTAACTAGCATTATTATTTGGGATCCTATGACACTCAGGGCTTTCCCAGTCCCAATAAGTATGAATATCCATATGTTTTTAGAAATGAATACAAAAATGCAATCAATATATTCAACAGACCTCAGTATATGCAGCACAGCTACACTGGAACTACATTAAAATGAGAGTAACCAGAGTAACCAACTGCATGTGTATCTGTGTCAATCAGATGTCCTCATAATGTTTTTAATAAAAAATACTGGCAAGCAAACCAATATTTCCAGGATGATTTTAAGGTGGTGCAGACTTTGTCACACATAAGAAATGCCTGCTTTATTCATATTCAGCATTTAGGGTTTTTATTTTACTGGATTGCTGAAGAAGTTTAAATGATTTCTTTGCATCAACATTTCCCTTAAAGTTCCAAGTGAAAAGCAAAAATTAAACCTTCAGTCATTCGTTTGGCTTTTGATTTTCAGCCTAAAGCAGAGAAATAGTGATAAAATACCCAAGTGCATAACATCTGAGTGTGTATAATATGATATAGCATTACATGTTCAAGGTTTTATATTTAACCATAAATTCAGCACATTCGGCAGATTAAATTCCAAAAAATAATTATTATGATGAAAACACTGCCCCAGATATTTGCATGCGTTTCATGTTCATAACATAGCCTTATTTTGAAAAGATGTTTATCCCATGCCATGACATTACCCCCAAAACCATCAGTCTTAAATTCAGTAAAATACAAATAAATGAAATTATTTTTTACCAGATATTCTTTCATAGCTTATTGCAGTGCTTGAATAAATATAGCATCTGAGAACATCTCCGACTCCTCCTTGGGGAACGCACCTCCTGTCAGCCCTCCCCTCTGCTGGAAGAGTCGCTCTGGTTTTCCTGTCTACATCAGTGACATTTCAACCTGGTGACTAAAGCTGTCTGCACCGTGCGGAGTTGGGCTCTGTGATTTTTAAATGTGTATGGTTATATTTGCTCCGGTAAGTTTCTTTCTTTGGTGGCTTACGTTCTGCATGTATCTCCTTAGTTTTGTGATTATAAGGATGTCTGCATCTCTTCACATTTAATGTGTAATGTGGTAAATGAATTAAAGCAGTTTAATTAGTGATAACTTTTAACTCGTGTTTAAAGTTGTCAATACTGAAAGTAAAAATTCCATTAAAAAGTTGCTGATAGAGTAAAGCTCTTGATCTTTATGTAAATAAAGTGGAAGAAATAGGAAGCCTTCTGCTTCACATTCAGTTAGATTTCACAGTTAATACAAAACTCAGAGGTCTAACTAACATCGACAGTTTGAATATCACTGTACTGCTGTGGCCTCCTTCCAGGGCGCAGTGAGGAGCTCTGCTTGTTGTCTTCAAACCTTTAAATTATTCAGGTTTTGTTTTCAAACCAATTATAAATCTTAATAATCTGTCATATAATTTATTGATGTGTATACATTATGCAGTGAGCTGCACTCACACACTGATTGGAGTCAACTGCTTTTGGAGCATCTGAATAAATTGTCAAGTGATGATTATTCGCTTATAATTTTTTTTTTCTGTCAAAGATTTTTGCCATCTGTGCTTTTGCAACATGTGGAGGATACTATGGTCATCTCCAGGTTAAAGTGGACTGTGCAGACAGGAGGCAGAATAACCGCAGCATCAACATTGATTTTGGCTATCCTTTCAGGTACCCTGGCTGCTTGTGCTTTCTCTTTTATAACATCTTTTGATCCCATTTGGTAGTTTACTTACAAGTAAGACTCCTTTAATCTTTGACAGTGAACTTTAAAGAAATAACTTTACATCTCATCATTTTAAGAGTTGAAATGTGAATAGTCTCCTTTAAAAAAAAAGCGTGTCCACAGCAATCTTCTCAAATAGGACCATAAAGTATTTTAAACTCACACACACAACCCTGCTCTACTGAGTTGTCAGGTCTAAAACAGAGGAGTTGCTCTTTGTTAAAGCTCGTCCAATTTAAGATGAGGGAGCTGGACAACTGAGCAGGAGTCTGACCCATTTATGGTTCCAGAGTCTAAAATACTGCACTGCATCATTAGATTCAGCTGTGCCTGGAGTCCTATGGGGAAAACCTTCCCTTCAGGTGTTTTTTTTTTTTTTTTTTAACCTCTGCTCCAGGCATTTCTTTTTAGTGCTCTCTATCTTCACAGCATGTACCTGTGGATGGATGCGAATTTTTAGTTATGCACTGATATGAATAACCACAAAAATTGCATCTTCCTTTGTGAACTTTATATAAACATTTCTTGGCTGTTTTCCAGGATGACAAAAAGAAATTGCTCTTATTGCTGTGTTGAATCTGTTGGGATCTCCTTTATTCACAGCAATTATATATTTTCAGAACGTTTCAGATGTGCAGTGGGAGTACAGAATGTAATTACTCACTGATTAAATTAAATTGCAGAATGAGACAGAGAATCAAGCCAAAAGCAGATATTGAAGAGTTAAATTTTTATATCAGTTAAGTACAAAGTATTTGAAAATGGAGCTGTTTTACTGTTTAGGGGAAGGGGGGGTACCTTTAAGTCCTGCACACATGACAAAAGCCTCCCTATTTAAATGAGTCACTTCCACGGACTTCAACATGTTGCAGCAGGTCACAGTTTTCACAACATTTCATCTGCGCCACAAATGGTGTGATTAATGTGGATGTGCTTGTTGTGAACCACAAGTCATCAGGTTTTTTTGGTGCAGCTGTTAGTCAGCCTCTTTCATCCTTTATACTGCAATTATGGAAAATAAATAATATAATAATGTGGAGCAATAGTTGGCCACACAGCATAAAGGTCCTGCTAGCCCTTCTGTGTAGAGTTTACATGTTCTCCCGGTGCCTGCACCGATTCTATCCAACGGGGCTGATTCTAAATTGGCCATAGGTGTGATTATGAGTGTGAGTGATTGTCTCCATGTGTCAGAGCTGTGATAGACCAGTCCAGAACTGGACTCTGCTTCTTGCCCATGCACAGCTGCCTCGCTAACATGAAATGGATAAGTGGTTGAGAAAATGGGCAGATGGATGGATAATTAACAGTTCAACTAGTTTGTCGTCTCTTGTGTAGTGTACATTGGATGGTGCACATTTTGGTGACAACAGTAGTGATACAAAAACTGGTGTCTGAGATCCAGAAATATCAGCTGTCTACACTGCTTTTCTGTGCATATAACAATGTAAGCCAGTAGTTGTGCTGCAAAAATTGCACCTGTATTTATTGCTTTGTTTGTGAATTTTTTAAAAAAATTATTAATTCATCACAAACTAATCAAAAGCCAAACTCTGATCTTGTGGTGAAAAAACACCCAGCCGCAAGACCCAACCCAACCTCTCATGCCCTTTGCAATTTTATTGGAATAGATGCTGACAGAAATCAAATATACATTATAAAGCATACTGGGGCAGCTGTGGCTCAGGAGAGTGGATCGTCTACCAAGGTCGCTCCTCTAGTCTGCGTGCTGAAGTATCCTTTGGCACAATACTGACCTCTGATGAATCTGTGGGAGTGTGTGAATGTTAGGTTGAAAACACTTAGGCATAAAAAAGGGTGCTTGTGTGAATGAGGCTCGTAGCAAGAAAGTGTTTTGAGTGCTCAAATAGAGTAGAAAAAGTGCTACATGAGTGTGAGTCAATTTACCATATAGGAAACATGCATCAGTATTTTATAATGAAGCCCCAATTAATCTTCAGGCTGCTTAGTAGATTTTTTTCTGGAAGGCTTCTTAGTACATGTTTCACTTTCATGCACACAAGATACATTTAGCCCATTTTTGTTCATTGATTAGTTGTTTATGCACAACCAACTGTGAGACAATAAAAAAGTGTGCAAGGATCATCCACAAAGCTCACACAGTGCAGTATAACCAAAATCACTTAAAAATTACATCAACATCAAAGCTACACATTTACTGTAAATTCCCACTAATCCTGTCTCTGTATCAGGAAAATTAATAGTTAAGAAGTTACTTCTGTTATGTCATATGTGTAAATGCATGAGGCTCTCACATCTTTGTCTCAAAGGAAAGACTACAACAAACAGCAATAAGCCTGAAATCAAGTGTCTTCTCCTCTTAAAGTTTTTATCAAAAACTATTTATTTTCAAGCAAGTTACATTAACACCTGTTACTGAGGTGTGTGTGTTCACCTTGGGTGACTTAAGCACATTAACTGTATCTTTTGAATCCACTATTGTTTTCTGGACAGGTGTTGAAATTTAAAATAAACCTGATAATGGGAGTCCGTGTGCATTTTGCTAATTTTGAGCTAATGATGATCATAATTTTTCTGGTTGTTAAATGCAAATTAACAATTCTTTGTTTGTGATGACAAATAGCCGACAAGTGGCCCCATCTGGGACCTCCTAATTTACAGTTTCAGCACTGAGTAGCACTCAGTATAGTAAAATATTGTCACAAAATATTTTGTTTTTGATTTGTGGCTACCTACTGTATGGACTCCTTAATGATGAAAGGATGAAACCATTAACTATAACACTGAACACATGACTAATGCTCAATAAGTGTAGGATCTGTATAGATCTAAACCTTTCACAGTAACAGTTGCTCAGGTTGCTTTTATTGGACTGAGATGACAAATGCTTGACATTCCACATGCAGTTTCAGTATCCTTTCCTCATATTCTAGAGATCTCGCAGAAGTCCTTGACTTTTTTCTCTTGCAGCTACTTTATAAATTTTGTATAGTGTCTTCCTATATGAGCAATACCAAATTCACAGGGGTCTCATGAGAAACAAATAAACAACAACAACAACAAAAACTAAAAAGAAAGAAACAAAGACTTTAAAAAAATTTTTTTTTTTAAAGCACCACTAGGTTTTTAAGCTGTGTTTCTTAATCCTTCATTCCCCCCAAAAAGTTCTGGTGAACAGTCAATGGCCAGCTAAAGTAATATGTTTCAGACAGATTGTGCAATTCCATAGACTATATATAAACAGTTATGCCCCCCCCCAAAATAAAATGCTTTTTCTGTCTTGTAGATTACAGCAAGTGCATTTTAAGGCTCCTTTGTGTAAAGAGAACAGAGAAGAGATTATTTTCCTGGAAGGTGACTTCTCCTCAGCTGCTCAGTACTTCGTGACTGTGGGTGTCTTTGCTTTCCTGTACTCGCTACTGGCAACAATTGTCTATGTCTTCTACCAGAACAAGTACTTGAAGAACAACAGAGGTCCACTTGTGGTCAGTGAGTTTTTACATTCAAATGTCACTAGTCCAGTCTTTTAGCTTTATAGATCTGGGGTGGGGACTTGTTGTCAAGCAGCTTGCAGACACGCAGTAATTTTAAATAGCATGCTCTATATGAGATAGCCAATTGCACAGTGGAGTCATTGGTTGAAGTGAGGTGGCACCATAATAAGCTATTTGCCAGTATTGTGACCTTGACCTCATGAACTAACGCTGTGCTCTATTTTAAGTTGTTGCTCAATATTTTTCATCAATTTCCCCCCTTTCTGCCCTTTCTCTTCCTGTCCTGAGCAGGATTTTGTTGTTACAGTCATCTTCTCCTTCATGTGGCTGGTCAGCAGTTGCTGTTGGGCCAAAATGCTTTCTGATATAAAGACAGCCACAAACCCAACACAGGTGCTTCTTCTCATCACTTCCTGTAGAGCTCAGGAAAACAAATGTACAGCTACAGAGGAGCCTCTCTGGTCACGTCTTAACACATCTGTGGTATGTCTTCAATCATCAAATAACACGTAGTCTGTACCACAGCTATAGAAAGCAAACCATTTACATTACTCTTTTCTTTTTCTTTTCCTCCAGGTCTTTGGTTTTGTTAATGTTGTCCTTTGGGCTGGGAATATTTGGTTTGTCTTCAAAGAGACAGGCTGGTACAAGACAGGTCAGAGATATCCGACCAGGAGTGCATCTGGGAAACGTTCAGGCTCAATGCGACAGCGGCTCTACAGTGAGACCAGCTTCGATCAGCCAGAGGAGAGCTTTAGTCCCTCCAGACAGAACAGTTTGAATCTGTCAAAGGGAGCTTTTGATCACCAGGTCCAGAGGCAAGGTAGCATCAACCAGTCACAGGTAAGCTTCAGCTTACCACAGACATATCTTGGTAAACCAGTAATTTATGACAAAGAGGATAAAATAGCTTCTCAAGGGCCGATGATATTTATCAATGAGATGTGACCAGATGTCTGATCATGCAGATGTGTATGGTGGACTGAATGAAAATGTGTTATTGCCATTTTCAGTTTGTGAAAATGGCATGATTGCTGACTAAATGTCACTCTGAAGGGGTCGGATCACGATGCATTTTATTTTATCCTCTAGATAAAATTATGTGCTCATAATTGCTCAAGAATCCTGTTTCTGAGATCTTGAGGTGCTGTTGCATGTTTTAGTGTGAATTTCCTATTTTCCTGTTATTTTCCCTTGTTTTGTTTTGTTTTTTGATGGGGGTTTTTTTGTGAAAATTTTGTCAGCCTCTCCTACATCTACAGAAAACCATTAAGTATTATCATACTGGGGCTTGGACTTATTAATGTAAAAATAATTGAACTTCACAAACTGTATAAATTCTTGATTTTCCCTTTAAATGGAAAATACATTTGTTACTGTGTACAGAAAATGGAAATATGTATCAGTGCATGAATACATCTAACCAATGTGCTAGCATTCTCTCTATAAATATTTAATGTTTGACTGTACTGTATAATTGATTCTCGTTGTTATTAGCATTACAGTGTCTCCATTTGAACAGTATTGATAGATGTGTGCATCCTTCTGTAAATACATGCATAGTCAGCACACTTATATCATAGCTCAGTGCTTCTTCTGTACATCAGCTCTAATGAGTCATTATAACTTTCATGTTAAAATCATAATTTTAACCTGAAATATGCTGAAGAACTCATGTTGTATACATTGTGTGGGACATCGGGCCTGTTTTGAGGTTTTGATATTCATTTAGTTATACTATTTTTTTTTAGATAATCAAAGTGAGTGTGTGCCATGGTTTCTTTGTGCAGTAAAAGATATCAGTCTCTACATTTTTATTAAAAACAAAATAAAGCAGGGTACACTGAAAGTGAGGAAGTTTTAAAAAAGAAATGGAGAAATCTGTGAAGGAAATAAACAGTGAATACTGTTATGAAAACACTGAAGTGTTGCTCACACTGTGTATCAGGATTATCTCAACTGCAAAGCCCACAGGGATAATCCCTCAGGGTATCTGTTTCATCCTGATAAAGACAATTAACAAAATGCTAACTAATACTTAAAACCTCTTAATGCATTTGACCATGCAATATGCACTGTTTGGTCCTCAGACACCAGTAACTGCAAAGACAAAAGGATATACAGCATGATGGTACAATCATTATCAGTTAGTGCAAGTCAGTTTACATGATGTCAAGAAGTTAAACATGACTATAAACTGTGCAAACAACTGCAGCCCTGTGGTTGTAGCATGAAACCCAATCAAGATGACAGTGTGTGTGTGTGTGTGTGTGTGTACACACATACACACACACACCCACTGTAACTGTAATACCAAAAACTATGTGACTACCATGGGAATGGTGGCTTTTCCATAAAAATAGACTATTGGATTGCCTTTAAAATTTTTGGTTCTTTATTTTTTTCAATCTGCATCCAAATAAATACACTAACTGGCCACTTCATTAGGCACACCTGTTCAACTGCCAGTTAGCACAAATTTCATCAGCCAGTCAGCCGTGTAGACATGGTAAAGGCAATCTGCTGAAGTTCAAAGTGAGCATGAGAATTGGGATACTCAGTTTGAACATCCACATTCACCATTCTGGCGTGATCTTTGATGCCAGATGGGCTGGTCTGAGTATTTCAGAAATGGCTGATCAGCCATTTCTACCAGGATTTTCCCACACACCCATCTCTAGGGTTTACACAGAATGGTTCAAGAAAGAGAAAATATCTAGTGAGCAGCAGTTCTGGGTGAAAAGAAGGAGATTTGCCAGACTGCATCAAGCTGATAGGAACTCACTAGTAATTCCTTACAACCAAAGTATTCCGAAGAACATCTCTGAATGTACAACATGTCAAACCTTGGAGCAGATGAGCTACAGCAGCAGAAGATCGCACTGGTTTTCACTCCTTTCAGCTAAGAACAGGAAACTGAGGCTACAGTTCGCACAGGCTCACCAAAATTGGACAAGACTGTTGCCTGGACTGATGAGCCTCAAGTTCTGTTGTGACATTCAGATGGTAGGGTCAGAGTTTGGTGTAAACAACATGAAAGCATGGATGTATCAATGGTTCTGGCTGCTGCTGGTGGCATAACGTAGTGTGGGGTATTTTCTTGGCACACTTTGGTCCCCTTAGTACCAAGTGAGCACACAGCCACAGTCCACCTGAGGATTGTTCCTGACCACGCCCATCCCTTTATGACCCCAGTGTACCCATATTCTCATGACTGCTTTGAGCATGATAGCACACCATGTCACAAAGTTCAAATCATCTCAAAGTTGGGTTCTTGAACATGACAATGAGTTCACTGTACTCAGGTGCCCTCCACAGTCTCCAGATCTCAATCCAATAGAGCACCTTTGGGATGTGGTGAAACAGGAGATTCATATCATGGACATGCAGCAACTGTGTGTATCATGTCAACATGGACCAAAATCTTTGAGGAATGTTTCCAACACCTTGTTAAATGAAGAATTAAGGCAGTTCTGAAGGCAAAAGGGGGTCCAACTCAGTACAAGCAAGGTATACCTAATAAAGTGGCCATGAATGTAAACATTCCCAAAATAAATGGCAAGTAAATTAGATGCTTTAACATTTAATATCATGTTGGGGACCAATTAAATGAGCTAATTTCATATTTTTAATACATGTATAATTTGTTTTAATATATTATGAATTATATGAACATGTTGTATAAGTGCAGGAATATATCCAACCAATGTACTAGAGTTTTGTCATTTAATTATATTATGGTCAAGTGGCTCATGTTGTTTCTAATTTATATTATTATTAAGGATGTGTGTTCTCTGCTGATAAAGACACTGAGTTTTGTGTTAATTTCAGTTTTTATGTATAGTTTGTCTCAGTTCTTGCTGTGCATATTTCTTCAGTGATACTCTGATTATGAGTGACGTGTCAAAGTGAGTATATACCACTATTTGTTTGTGCAGTCAGAGATACCAGTCACTAATTTCAATGAAAAAAGTACAGAAAGGGAGACACTAAAAGTGAGTAAATATTTTTTTTAAAAAAGAAAAAAATGTGAAACCACCATAGAGAATTAGAGCAAATACTGACTGTAGTCACTACAGTTTAAACACTGAGTAGCTCATATATAAAAGCATGGCTCATACTGTGAATGGATTTATCTCTCCTGCAAAGCCTAATGGGATATTCTTTTAGACATCTCTTTCATCTGATTGAGACAGTTAACATCATATCTAAAACTTCTTACCACTCAGACCATCATCATATGTCAATGACTTTGAGTTAGTACATGTTAGTTGAGCTGGTTTGTGTACATGTGCTCATTGATATAAATGTCAGCAATTCATGTTTGATAAGCCACCTTTAATTTGCAAGTGGTTTACACGTCATGTGCAATGTTGCAATTAAGCCACTACAGGTGGAATAAATATTCTTTGCCGAATAATAACTTTGCTTGTGAATCTCAGTGTGTCAAAGAGTCTTCATCACTCAGTCAGAGTTACACCACGAACACATAAAATTCAATTATCGTGGCAGGTCCTGAACAATCACCTTTTTTTGAACATGATCCATGTTGTTTGGCAAGTTGCTCTTGCTTCAGCCTATGAGAGAGCAAATACATAAGTAGTTTGTTTGGTATCTGAGCAACACTGATTGTTCTCTTCCGAACACTCGGCTCAAACGCTGTCAAAGGCAAAGATGTCAAAATCTGTTTGATTTATTTACCTTGTGTTCTGTTGGAAAATGACAGAGTGAAACGTTATTTGTGTTTAATAGTCAGACTGTTTTAACAAACCTTAGCCTGTTATGGCACCAAAACTATCAGTTTTAGTAAATCTTTTAGTTTTGTCACATATAAACAGTAACCTATCAAAAATGAGATGAGAAAAATGTAAGCAGATTTTTGGAAAAACAGCAAAAAAGAGAAAAAAATGAAGCCACTACAAATCTCACATTATTTTCAATCACTTTGTTCATGTCAGACATGCAGTAAAAAAATGATATTATAAGTCAAAAACAAATCATGGCAAACTTACACTTGCAGATTTGACCTTCTGTTTAAAATACTGGTGGTTATAGGCAGTAATTATCTGCTACACTGCAGATTGTTGCTAAAAGAACTATTATGTTGCTCCAGCCGTCCTCAAAGTGAACATTAGCTTTGAGTTACAGTCAGCGCATCCCCAAGTTTGTTATTAAGGCCTCTGTATGCAATCCGCTATCTGATTAAAGCAATTAGAACAAAGAGGGGCGACGCTCCCCTCTGCCGGCCCCCTGACAGAGAGACTAAGCGCATGCAGGTGTCCAGAGCAGGCTCTTTGAAGAAAATTGCAGTGAATGCACCCACAGCATGCCAATTAGGGTCAGGTCATCAGCAGGAAATAAAAGGCTTACATGATGAGATAGATGGCCCATCTTGTATGGAAGTAAGGCTACATTTAAATGTAATTAATCCCCTTTTGTAAGATGTTATACTGGCATGTAACACTTAATGTTGGTTATGTCTGCTCCCCCTGGTGTATATGAACCAGCTGTGACCTTTATCTCTAAATGGAGCATAATGAGGAATGTGTTGTACATATTGTGATGCAAAGACATAGGATGTTTTTCACTTTTTGTAAACACCTGCAGGGGGCAATATCCACCTGCTTAATCACCGGAGGATGTTATAAAAGAGGATCCTACAAGGTAATTTTTTTAAAAATAGCCATTCTTTTCTTTTAAATTATTCCACTTGAGCAGAAACCATGTCTTACTTTCATGTTTGTCTTTTTGTTTGTTTGTTTGTTTTTATATGTGCATTGTTTTTCAGTCTCAAAAGATTTGGCATGCATTACAGCAGACATGCAATAAGGGTTGCATGTTATGAATTAGACCTCAAGGGGGTGGTGTAACATCATAAGTATATGATCTGCATGTGTCTGCACCGTGGAAGCTCATTTATTATCAAGTCAAGGGAAATAACTAATTACTCCTGAAAATATGTGCTCCAGGTGATTTCACATATCAGCTTAACATTTAAGACTTTGTGAATAAAAAGGGCATTTTTGGCGTTTTCAGGCACAAGGAAATATACTCTCAGACTCATGTATTTGCACATGCCATGACTTATTGTCTAACATATTAAATGTGAGGCCAAAGGACATTTTAAAGTTCTGTTCTGAAACATCTACTGGTCTCCATTGTAGACCTGTTGGTCTAATCCCCTCAATGTGGCTGCCTTCCATCACAAGGAAGTAAAACAGTTCTTGTATCTAATACAGTGTGTAAATTCATTTCGCTGGCCTATTTTCACATTTCAGCAATTCTCCATTATTTTAAACATGCAGCCATGTCACTAAACATTAAAGGTGCAGTGTGTAAAATCTCACCGCTAGATGTCAGTAGATTGCAGTCAACTGAATTCTGTTTTCTTACCCCTCCCAATTATTCAAGTGCATAATCCTAGCTACAGTGGCCACTGTATGTGGTTGACGCCGTGGCTGACTGACATGTTTCTTGTGTGTAAAAAATTTTTGTGCACAATATATTTTAAGATATTTGAATAATATCAACACTTAGTAATAAATCAGGAACAAAAAACAGACGTGTTACCATTTGGCAAATATTTTGTCATATTTTATGTTTTTACCCCTAAGTCACCTCAAAAACTCTGGCTGGCATTCATCTGTAGTGAGTTTAGGATGTCAGTCTGCTGTTTACCTTTTAACTGTCAATAGAAGAGTCCATGAAACTCCCTTCGGTCCGATGACAGCGAGACGGAGATGAGTTGTTTAGGATGTCCTAAACTTTTCTGTCGGTAAAGAGTGCTGTTTTGCCACTGTTAGTTACTGTTAGCCTCTGTTAGCTGTAGCTGGCTCTTGTGAAAGTTTCTTTGAAGTGGATCTAACATTGTTGGACTCGGACACTCATATGATGTGAGAGTGCTATCAAATTGTTTATCAAAGGGAAAGTGATTTTTAGGATGTTGTGTCTTTCCTTTGTGTTATTGATTTTTCTTCTCCTCCACCTTTGGTATACTCCCTATGTGGCTGTTCTCTAGCTGGTCTCTAAGTAGTACAACAAAGGGAGTATCTGTGTTGCTGCTTAGAGACTTCCCAGTGGATTGCTATGATTTATAAATATAACATGACAGCTATGTCTGTTCGAAAGTGGATCACTGATTGTCAGAGTTGGCTAACTTGAGAATGATATGATGAGAATATGATCAGTGAGTGACTTTGGTTTTATCCAGCAAACAGTAATAACAGCCTGCTGAAATGTATTATTTTTCTTGTTCATATTCAGAGGGGAAGAATCAGGGGTGTTACCGTAAACGTTTAACCCAGCATGTAAAAGTTCACAGGTAAACAAACACAAGAGTGTGCTTCTTTTCATGCATGCATTTATTATCTACTCAGTTCTACAGTTTTCCACTGGCAGACCAGTAAAGTATACAGTATGCCACCCCCCAGCCCCCCCCCATAATTACATGAAAACAATCAACATGTGATTGCACATTCATCAGGTAAAAGTGTCACATTTCAGCAGGTTTACAGTTTGTCTTTTTACATTTTGAGTATCTGAGTTCACTCACAC